>JAKZJZ010002439.1:0-16559 GCA_022702705.1 Papilionanthe hookeriana x Papilionanthe teres
GGGCTTAATATGGCTTCATGGCTCAACCTAAACGATTCCATGTCACTTAAATTCGATTAATCTTCATTTTTTCAAAATTTCGCTTTTAGCCCCGGACCCGACCCTCCTAACCTACCAAAAGCCCTGAATAGCTCAAAATCTCCAAAATTCCTAAATCACCAAAAATTCCTCAAAATTGATCTTAAACATTTACATACCACTCAAATTGATCATTTACAGCAAAAAATACAAAAAATTCCAAAAATACCCCCAATACCCTCCAAATTACCAAAATGCCCCTCTTGACCCAAAAATTCAAAAAAATTCCAAAAATTCCCAGAAAATTTCAGAAAATCTCAAATATTCCCAATTTAATTTTGTTCAACTACACCATGGGCTGATTTTGTCAATTTACCCCACTTTTATCAAAACCCCCAATTTAACCCATTTTAAACCCAAGTGAACCCAATGTCAAACCAAACCTACCCAATTGACCCCAATTTTGGTCCAATTCAATTATAAACTTCAATTCAATATCCCAAATGTCAATCTGGACCAAATTCAAGCCCAATTTTATTGACATTTGAATCCAATTTCACTTTTGACCTTAAAGACCAATTTTGACCCATGACCCAAACCTAACCCAAACTCACCCAATTCAACTCCAATTAACCCCAAATCTTTTCTAAATCCTCCTTAGCATCCCCACAAGCAAAACACTAACATGATTTGCCCAAAATTTGGACCCAAATCCCACTCAAATTCAACCCAAAGCTAAAAGGCCCAATTTCGACCTAAACCCAAACCTAACCCAAATGAGCCCAAACCCCAAAATCAAAGCCCAACCAAAGTCAAAACCTCTTTGAAACACTCCCATAAACATTTCTCAACATTGATTTAACATCAATTTCAACCCTAGCCCAACATTGGCCCAACTTGGCCCACTTGGACCTATATTGGCCCATTCACCAAAAGAGCCCAAATTCAACCCAATTCAAACCCAAATCACCCCCAATTTGCTTCAAGTCACTCATGACACATCCATGAGCTAAACCCAACAATTATTTAGCCCAAGCCTTTACCAAAATTTCTTCCCAAAATCCATTTTAAAATTCAAAAGCCCATTCCCTTAAACCATTTTAAAAGCCCACATTTACCAAATTTTAAAAGCCCAAAGTCCATTACCAAGCCCACATGAAACCTTTCTTCATCATTCCTTTGATAATCCTATTTGACCAAAGTCTTAAACCATCATGAAATCAACCCATTTGTAGCATCATGACAAATCCCATCAATGGAATCCAAAGTTTTCAAAATTCCAAATAACCCTTTTCCATGCAAGTGAGCCAACCTTTTCCCAAGCCATGAGCAAGCCAAATGAAGTCATGGAGCCATGAATAAGCCATATGCAAGCTATGGGGAGCCCTTTCCACCTCACCATGCCACTTATGGCAAGAAGAGGGGAGCCTTTCCTAAGCCTTCACTAAACCTTTTTAACCCCATTCATGATACACTTTAACCAAAATTGGCCACCTCACCTTGGATGGGGACTTCACCACACATATGAGGCTGACCCAAATGATCTCACATCAGCCCAAATCAAGCCTTGGTGAGTGAACCAAGCCAAAACCATGAATTGACCCAAATTGGACCAAAAATGCTCCTTACACCCATGCCATTTAAATCCTTGACTTTACACATGGCATAACCCAATTGATTGCACCAAGATCAAGCTCAATCATGTGAGTTTTTCTCAGCAAAAAAAACCTTGGTGAATGAACCAAGCCAACCCTCATGGCCACCCAAGCTCCACCATAACCTTCCTTATTTAAACCCCACCTCCATGACCAAGGGGAGGAGATGCAAGATTTACCTTGGGGAGACTATGCCAAATTATTCCCAAAGCTTCTCCAAGCATTTCTAAGTTCAATCAAATCATTTCCAATTGAGGCCTCACCTCTTGGACAAAGGTATCAATTTTTTTCTCCTCCAACCGATCATGTTTTAATTTTCTGTACTTATTCACATGTTTTAAGTATATCATCACCGTATAGATGTGTGCTACTCAATTAGACGATCATTTTAAAAAAAATTCATTAAATTTCGTTGAGAATCGAGGGAGATATCAAGGTTTGAAGTTGGACGGTTTTGAGTGAATAGAACAAAGAAAGAGGAGCAGCAGCCGTCCGATCAGGCATGTATCCCATGGACGGCGCTGATGGAGTTGGACGGCAGCTTTATCCGTGAACAGGCAACCACGCCAGCCAGTAGCAGCGCGACACGTGTCATTTGAGCGGGAAATGCATTTTTTTATTTATTTTTGAACCTAAACTTCAAAAACTCATAACTTTTCATAGAAAACTCAAAAAAATAAAATAAAAATATACTCTTGCTCACTGAAACGAGGAGAATAATGTGGAAGTGATTTTATATTTATTTGATGCATATTTTATTTTTAATTAATTAAATAGTGTTTTCAATCATTCAATTCTCCATGCATGTATACAACTCATCATAGCATGAGACCATAGGGCTTTTGAAGCCTTTGATCTTGGGAACATTCCCTGAATTTTTCAAGATCATAGGCCATCTCTATAAAGAGTTATGTATTTTCCAAGTTTATGTCACTCGTTTGTGGTATTTTAATTCCAATAATTATCATGTTGTGAAATAAATTCTAAGAAAATTTGGTAATGTTCCTTAGGACCAGAGGACCCTATGAAAAATATATTTTGAGTTAACTCACTTGGAATGACCCTAATCGGCTTAAACACCCAAAATAGATCCCTAATTAATTAGAGCTAAACATACATCAAATTGACTTGAAATCAATTCTTCACTCGACCTTTAGGATTAGAGGAACCCACCATAAAAATTTGAGGCCAATTGGACTTGGTTAGCCCTACTAAATGGGTTGATTAAGCCATTTAGTCAATTTAAACTTTAAAAATTCATAACTTTCAAAATACTTTTTAAATATTCACCAAATTGGTTTTGGAGCCTCTATGATATTAGGGGAATTTAAGAAAATTAAAATTTCAATTTTCTAAAAAAGTTGATTTTTTAATATTATTTTAATATTTTAATAATTAAAAAATAATAAAAATCACAAAAATAATAAAATTCACCAAAATGTCACATTTTGAATTTTAATCACTTAGGAATAAACCCCATATTTTTCTTAGGTCTATTTAGTAATATATTAAATTTTAAAGCTCGAGGGTAATTTTAAAATTAAAAAAATGTATTTTCTAGCATTTTCACTAAAATAATTATAATAAATCATAGAAAAATAAAAAAATTATAAATTTTGATTCTCTGATTTCCTTGATATCAGAGAGATTTTTTAAAAATATAAAATTCATTTTTCAACATTTATTTTATTTTTAAATTAATTAACACTCCAAAACTTAAAATAATTATAATAAAAATAATATAATTCAAAAAATCACCAAAATTGGTCCAAGTGGTCCTCTAGTCATTAGGAATGTCCCCTAATTTTCTTAAGGACAGAAACTTTCCCTTGGTCATGTTATTAAATTTTCCTTGGAAATCTCTATTTTCTACCAAAAATAATTATATAAATAAATTAAATACAGAAAAATCACATTTTCTCCTCTCATGTCTTTATTGACATATGAGTGAAGTCACTTAAAAATTTCAAGTTCATTTGAGTTCAATTTAGTGAGTTATGAAATTATTAAGCTTAAAGGGTAAAGTGGTAATTAAAATATTTAATCCTTAATTAAAACTTTAGGTTTAATAAAAAATTAACAAGTAAAATATTTGATCCTAATCTGATTTGGATGATTGAAATTTAAATAATTAAAGGGTAGAAACCCATTAAGCAATTTAAAATGATTAAACCTTAATTAAATAATTGATTAAATTTGGAAGAATAATAAAATTGGAATTATTAAAATAGTGGATATTATTAGGAAGAGATTTATTCTTTAATTTAAAAATCCCTAAATTAATTATCTCATTAATATTCAATTCTTAATTAAAATGATAACTCAAATTCAAAACATTAAAAGACTTAATCATTAAACTAAAATTAAATTATTAAACTCTTTTAAAAATTTCAATTAAAATTAAAAAATAAAATTAAATTAAAAATTAAATTAAATTAAGTAAATTAAATTGGATTAAATTAAATTAAATTAAATTAAAATTAAAAGTTGAATTAAATTAAATTAAATTAAATTAAATTAAATGAACAAATTAAATTAAATTAAATGAATTAAATTAAATTAAATTAAATAAATAAAACCAAATTAAATTAAGTTAAACCAAATTAAAAATTAAATTAAATGAATTAAAATTAAATTAAATTAAATTGAATTAAATTAAATCAAATTAAATTAAAATTAAATCAAATCAAATTAATTTAATGTAACATCAAATCAAACTAAATTGAATTAAATTGAATTAAATTAAATTAAATTAAATTAAAACTCAATTAAATTAAATTAAATTACATTAAGTTGAATTAAATATAACATCACCAAATACATAAAGAATTCAAAATAAATCTAAAATAACTTGAACACTATTCCAAATTTAAACCCATTAATGAAAATTAAACTAAATCACAAACCATTCAACACCAATTTACCCTCAAAAGCTTTAGTTATCATAACTCTTAAACGTAATATTAAATGAAATGTTACTTCACCTATGTGATATTCAAATGTCCTAGTTCACCGAGCAAGATAACAAAACTCGAGATTCTTGGACGATTAATTCATTTGTGTAATCGAATCCATTCGGACTTAAAACAATTCTAGCAATATCGAAAAGATGTTTAAGATTCTTCTTAAACACTTTCTCAATATGATAGGATGTTTATAAAAACAATTGAATTTAATTGTTCTTCGATGAAGAAAATTGTCTTCAAACCAAAACACAAGGAACCTAGACGTCATAGGAAATGACTAACTATAGTGATTAGGAATTTGGTAGAAAATCATAACCCTTCCCTTAGCTTTACCTAGGAACATGCTTAAATATTCTAATTGTGTTTTAAGTGCAGCTTCGGGATGACTGGAAGACCCTCCAGTACGCTTTTATTTTATTGCAATTTACTTTCTTGCAATTTACATTATCGCAATTTCATTAATCGCATCGCACTTACTTTTCTTGCATGATAAACAACTCGTTGCATGAAAACCCACACCTTTAGGATAGTCCCTAAAACCGAAACCAAAACTAAGTTAAAAATCATTGCAAGATAAAATTCACCGCCACAACATTTCAAAATATAAAACAACTCAAAATTTAATCACAAACGTAACACAAAACTACAATTACAATTAAATTAAAACGTCCCGTTAGATGATCGGGAATACCTCGGATGATGTAACCTACGTGTTGCTAACGAGATTTCCCACGGTCTAAATGAAAGTGTGGAACTCATTCAATTGAGTTTAGCAAATTCATTTGGACTAAGTGAATCCGATAAAAATAATGATGCCGAAGGATAGAACCGCGGGATCTTAATCGGTGTCGTTATAATCAACTTTAAGATTTGTTTTAATTAAAGTATCGAAAACACTTGAAATTAAGATTTTCTCTAAACCAAAACACTTTTCTCATCCCTCGATTTATGACTTCTAAAATTGAACCTCTGCAACAACAAGGAGCTCTGAGCATGGTGGGCAAGACGGCCATCGTCATCAAGCAAAACCCGAGTCTACTTCAAAGAAAACTTTCCTAGAATTAAATAACAAAGCCATAGGACTTCGAGGTAGCTCGCTTAAGGCAACATAAATCCTCAACTCTTCGTTAGTGCACTTGCATCGCAAATTAAGCCCTAACCTGGTCATAGGATTCCGAGGTAGTCGTCCGATACGACATAAACCCTCATATCTTCGAGGCTATTTGTATGATTTCGTCATATAAATATAAGCCCTAATTAATTAAAATCGGCGAGATTAAAACATTAAATAAACATTAGGAATTCCCGAAATTCAAAGCCTAACATTAGGATAGTCCGGGAAGTCACCGAAGTTCACTTCGGGTTCGTGACATCCCCTACTCCTCTTCCTTTCGGACTCCTAAAATAAACTCGTTCCAAATTCGAGCTATTCCCTATTGAAATTTCCAAAATCCAATTGTTCGAAAACCTTAAACTTTCAAATTCTTGAGAGCAAAACCACCGATCATTATCGAGAGTTTTCTTAAATGATTCCCGTCATTTAAGATGTAATTAACTATAGGGGCTTGCCCTTATAGGGAACTTTAAGAACCCAGTAATATAAACCCCGCTTAATTCATTTATATTAAGCGTGGGAACTTGTCGGCTTATAAAATTGGTTCGCGTACCAAACGGATGTCACAAATCTTCTAGTTTTTTTAATCGAGCCCCACCATCAAGCGTGTGTCTATCCTTAGGGATAGATACACGGCTTGTGGTGCGGTGCTCGTTTGTATAAACTATTTGGGATGCGAGATCGGCTTGATTTCATATCTTAAAATGTTCAAATTTAAAAATTATTTTTAAAATCAAATACTACCTTTTCAAATTATTTATTAAATTAAAAATTCGCCGACAATTTCTGTAGGCGACCCCTTTTCAAAACACACAACCTAAAAAATATGCCGACAAGGCCGCCTAAGGGAAAATACCTACTCAGAACCCCGGAGATGGATGCCAGGGAAGGGAAGAATCACAATACAATGCGGATGCCTGCTACAACTTTGCTCGAAGACAGAAGGGAAACCCACCGGAATACTCCGTCATGGGCAAGTAGATCCGATGCCATTAGTCATCAAGAGAATGGTAAAGAGATTGATAACATGGAGGGTACCGTCAGCAGATCGCATACCCAATAGTTGCGTTATCAACATCTACAAACAAAGGGTGACTTCATACCCCCACATATAGATCACCACGACTTTGTCGTGCCCCTTCGCACGCCTCTTTTCCGAACGAGTGTGACGTCATGTTCGGATCCGACCTCCGGATAACGAGCCCGGGTGAGTTCCGAGGGCCGTTGAAGATACCTTTACCGGTAGGTTCCGTCATGATACCGAAGGGCAACGGAGCAGTATATCGCTAAGCATTGCATACCGGAGTACCAATGAAGCGGATCTCGCTTACTTTCGTGAGAATGGATGATAGGAAGACACCTTACCATTTGCAACCGTACCCGTAGCTAGAGAACCTCCGCCTTACGAGCCGCGAGTTACATGGGAGATATCACACCTCCAACGTACATCCACCGACATCCTCGCCAAGGATGGCTTGGAAGGTGATGTTATTAACCATGTACCCCACTATTCGTACATGGATTTTTTGACGTATGCTTCTTTGGATGAATCAACAAAGATCATATATAGTCCGTTTCGAGTCTACATGGATTGTATGAGATGTATTCCGCATCGAGTTGTATGATGTATTTTCAACATGATTGGAATGAAAGTGACCATGTCACATTTTTGGCCTTCACCTCTTTTGTGCAAATTGATTGGGAAACGCCATTAAAGTTAAATGAACTTCGAACAAAGAACAGAAAAGAAATGAAACAAAAAAAGATAAAAGAAAAACTTTCCTTAAAAATCTAAAAATGACGAACACCAAATTCACATGAACATTAAATAAACGATAAGACAAAATTTGAATCATTAAAAGATAAACGAAATCAACATAAATGTTAAATCAAATCACAAATCAAATTCTCAATCAAATTCCAAATCCACTCTCGATCAAATTTCAAATTTGATCTTTCCAAATTTCAAATCAAATTTTTAACCGAATTCCAAATCCAATCTCGATCAAATTTCAAATTTGATCTTCCAAATTTCAAATCAAATCTTAAATCGAATTTCAATCGAGTTCAAACTCATCCTTCCAAATTTCGAATTCGATCTTCCAGATCTCAAATCAAATCTCAATCAAATTCAAACTTTTGGGTCGAGGATTTTACATCCAAGATCGCACCGCTTAGGATTCTTCCCTATTGCACCGAAATACATCAAATTCAAACTTTTAGGTCGAGGATTTTACATCCAAGACCGCACCGCTTTAGGATTCTTCCCTATTGCACCGAAATACATCAAATTCAAACTTTTGGGTGGAGGATTTTACATCCAAGACCGCATCGCTTTAGGATTCTTCCCTATCGCACCGAAATACATCAAATTCAAACTTTTGGGTCGAGGATTTTACATCCAAGACCGCATCGCTTTAGGATTCTTCCCTATTGCACCGAAATACATCAAATTCAAACTTTTGGGTCGAGGATTTTACATCCAAGACCGCACTCGCTTTAGGATTCTTCCCTATTGCACCGAAATACATCAAATTCAAACTTTTGGGTCGAGGATTTTACATCCAAGACCGCACCGCTTTAGGATTCTTCCCTATTGCACCGAAATACATCAAATTCAAACTTTTGGGTCGAGGATTTTACATCCAAGATCGCACTCGCTTTAGGATTCTTTCCCTATTGCACCGAAATACATCAAATTCAAACTTTTGGGTCGAGGATTTTACATCCAAGACCGCACCGCTTTAGGATTCTTCCCTATCGCACCGAAATACATCAAATTCAAACTTTTGGGTCGAGGATTTTACATCCAAGACCGTACCGCTTTAGGATTCTTCCCTATTGCACCGAAATACATCAAATTCAAACTTTTGGGTCGAGGATTTTACATCCAAGACCGCATCGCTTTAGGATTCTTCCCTATTGCACCGAAATACATCAAATTCAAACTTTTGGGTCGAGGATTTTACATCCAAGACCGCACCGCTTTAGGATTCTTCCCTATCGCACCGAAATACATCAAATTCAAACCTTTTGGGTCGAGGATTTTACATCCAAGACTGCACTGCTTTAGGATTCTTTCCCTACAGCAATGAAATACATCAAAATCAAATTCTTGAGGTTAAGGATTTTACATCCAATACCGCATTGCTCTGAGATCCCTCCTCAATGCAATGATTCAATCCGATCAATTCAATTTTCTTTCGAGGTCGAAGATGTTACATCTAAAACCTCGTAATTCCATTTTTCATTTCAAATCAAATCCCTCAAATTAATTTTGACAAAACTTCAATCTAAATTGAAACTCCAAACTAAAATCTAAGTTCACACGTCAAACTTAAACTAAAACAAAACGAAATCTAAATTGAATTCCCCGCATCATGTGATTTGGGATTCACCTCTTTTTTCCTTTCCCTGCAGAGAGTTCGGGAATCTCCGGCTTCGGAGATATACTTGCTACTCCCCAGATGGAACTCTTCTACTTCGTCCTAAGTTCGTCACTGGACATCCGTGTTGGTTTTGTTGATCGCTTCGGCCAACACCAATACGCGCGGTGTGCTCCGTCACCACCACACCTATCGGGGGTCCATTTGTCGACCTCATTTTTGATGAGGTCTTCTCTTCTTCTCTTTAGTACTTAGGATCTAGCCTCAGCTTTTCCTTCGACCGTCTTAGAGGACTAGAATCGGGACCCACCTTTTAGAAATTCAAACCACTTCTTAACTCCCCGCAAACTCCACAAACTCGACTATAGACCCCTAATCACCTGCAGGGTTGAAATCAAATGTGGAAGTTTAAATGATGAGTTCCTATAGGACTCTTTGGCCTTGGGACCGCCCCAGGCGGCCTCGGTCCGTGAAGGGGCCGACTTACACACACACTACACTTATACACTACACCTACACACTACACTTCCACATACCTCCTAAAACCACAACCATACCTAACTTGACCTCCCGACTCATGTAGGTGATTCACATGGATGGTCCTTAACCCCCGAGCCCTCGCGTCAGAGGGTTAGTGAACAACATAAATGAATGCCTCAAATGGGTTCCTTCATGGCTCATATGGGCTTGATATGGCTTCATGGCTCAACCAAAATGACTTCTTTCCACTTACATCCACCCAATCTTCAATTTCCCAAATTTTCAATTTTTGACCCCCGGACCCTACACCCGCTTAACTCTACCCAAAATCCCCGAAATTACCCAAATTTCTCAAAATTTCCAAATTATCCAAAATTCTCCAAAATCATTCCCAAACATTTCCACATCACTTAAATTGATCATCCAAACCCAAAAATACCAAAAATTCCAAGAAAACCTCCCAATACCCTCCAAATACCCAAAATACCCCTCTTGACCCAAAATCCCAAAAATTCAGAAAATTCTCAGAAAATTCCAGAAAATCCCAAATATTCCCAATTTCATTTTGTTCAACTACATCATGGGCCAATTTTGTCAATTTACCCTACTTTTATCAAAACCCCCAATTTAACCCATTTTAAACCCAAGTGAACCCAATGTCAAACCAAACCTACCCAATTGACCCCAATTTTGGTCCAATTCAATTCTAAACTTCAATTCAACATCCCAAATGTCAATCTGGACCAAATTCAAGCCCAATTTTATTGACATTTGAATCCAATTTCACTTTTGACCTTAAAGACTAATTTTGACCCATGACCCAAACCTAACCCAAACTCACCCAATTCAACTCCAATTAACCCAAACCTTTTCTAAATCTTCCTTAACATTCACACAAACAAAACACTAACATGATTTTCCCAAAATTTGGACCCAAACCCCACTCAAATTCAACCCAAAGCTAAAAGGCCCATTTTTGACCTAAACCCAAACCTAACCCAAATGAGCCCAAACCCCAAAACCAAAGCCCAACCAAAGTCAAAACCTCTTTGAAACACTCCCATAAACATTTCTCAACATTGATTTTACATCAATTTCAACCCTAGCCCAACATTGGCCCAACTTGGCCCACTTTGACCCATATAGGCCCACTTACCAAGTAAACCCAAATTCAAACCAATTCAACTCCAAATCACACCAAATTGACTCCAAGCCCTTCATAGAACATCCCTAAACCAATTATGACATTTATTTGACAAAGTCCTTCATAAAATCTTCACCCAAATGCCCATCCTAAAATCAAAAAGCCCATTCCCCTTAAACTTTCCTAAAAGCCCACTTCACCACATTCAAAAGCCCAAATCCATCCAAAGCCCATATGGCACTTTCCCTCATCATCCATTTAATCAAAATCACCCCTAAGTTTCAAAATCATCAATTAAACCATTCCAAATCAAGCTTCATGCAAATTTTCACCAAAATATCCAAAATTCTTAAAACCCATTTTTATGAAATCGACCCAACCTTTTCCCAAGCCAAATGGAGCCATGAAGCCATGCACAAGCCATATGCAAGCCATGGCAGCCACTTTACACATCACCATGTCATTTTTGGCAAAAGGAGGGAGTCCTTTAATGATTCCCTTAAGGGTGATTTAGCCACTTTCATGACTCCACTAAACCATGCTTAAGCTTAATTGTACTTGGATGGTGACCCTTCCCCACTAATTAAGCTGACCTAAACCACTTTATCTTCAGCCCAAGCTAGCCATGGGAAGGTGCACCCAACCCATTTGCATGGGTTGACCAAAATGAGCTAAAATGACCCCTTCCCCTTTCTACTTTGATTCAACCACTTTACACATGTCAAACCTCAATTGAATGCACCAAACCCCAGCCCTGACCCACCTGAACAGGATGGTGACCAATGCCTGGCCGGCCAGCCACCAGGCCGCCGGAAAACACCATGGCCGAGAGCTCACATGTGAGCCCAACTTGAAATTCTCACCCGCTGAGTCGCCCCATCCCCAGTGGCCATCGGAGCTGTTCTTCTCTTGCCAAGAGTAGCTGATCCCAAGCCCTAACTCTCCCCGGGAGGCCCTCCACCCTCTCCTATTTAAACACCACCCCTCTCGGCCATGAGAGGTGCCGAAAACAAACCTTAAGGAAACTCGCCAAAATTGTTCCGGACTCCTCCCCATACACAGAGCACTTGATCCCCAGAGTGAGATCCCCCTGCCATTTCTTCTCTCGTGAGCTCAATTTCGGAGTCGAAATTCCACCCAAAACCAGGACACTTCTCCACAGTGAGCCAATCCCCAAATCGATTGGTTCTACACCTTCACCGCGACCGAGGGAAGGTGTCCACCAAGCAAAAGCCCCATCTCCGAGGCCACCCGGTTGCTCCAGCCTCTAAGCTTTGTGATCGGGCTTGATCGAAATCACATCTAGACAATTCACCGGACCGGGAGACTTCATCCGGAGCTTGCCGGGATCCAATCGAAGGTGCAACAACTCTCGGATTGAAGCCACACTTCTCTGAGCAAAGGTATGAACTAATTCTTCATCCCGAGCTTCTGGAGATTCTCCATTTCGAATGCTTTAATTTCAATGCATGATAACCGTATAGATGTGTTCGTCTCTTCAAGACGAATCCATAGAGCATAAGAACATGAAAATCCATTGAGTATCGAGTGAGATATTAGGGATTTAGTGTGGACGGCTCTCGGGTGAGGACACTTGGGGACGATGAACGGATGCCGCTCATTTAATACACGCACGGACGGACGGCCAGGATCGCGTCGGATCAGAAGACGGAACGATACAGCGGGCCCCGGGAGCGCTGAGTCAGATGGCGGCGTCGAATGGGAGCGCGCCACGCGGCGTTTCGGAGCTGCCGAGGTTGACGCGGCGCCGCGTGGATAAATAGAAAATTAGGGTATTTTTTGATTTATTTAATTCCCTAAACTTCAAAAATTCATAACTTTGTGTAGAAAAATCAGAAAAATAAAATAAAAATACCCTCTTGCTCAGTGAACAGAGGAGAATAATGTGAATAAGAAATCATTTAATTTCATCAAGTATTTTATTTTTTATAATTTATTTACTCTCTGCATACTTTTAATTCTCCATGCATGTATACAATTCACCATGGCATGAGACCATAGGGCTTTTGAAGCCTCTGAATTTGGGAACATTCTCTAAATTTTCCAAAGTCAGAGGCCATCCCTATGAAGAGTTATTGATTTTTCAAGTTCATGTTACTGTTTTGAGTATTTTAATTCCAATAAATAGCATGTTGTGAAATAAATTCTAGGAAAATTTGATGATGTTCCTTATGACCGGAGAACCCTAGGAAAAATAGGTTTTGAGTTAGTTCATTTAAAACAACCCTAATTGGCTTAAACACCCAAAATAGGTCTCTAATTAATTAGAGTTAACCATGCATCAAATTGACTTAAAATCAATTCTCCACTGACCTTTAGGGTCAGAGGAACCCACCATAAAAATTTGAGGTCAATTGGACTTGGCTAGCCCCACTAATTGGGTTGATTAAGCCACTTAGTCATTTTAAACTTTAAAAATTCATAACTTTCAAAATACTTTTCAAAAATTCACCAAATTGGTTTTGGAGCCTCTCTGATATCAGAGGAATTTAAGAAAATTAAAATTTCAATTTTCTAAAAAAGTTGATTTTTAATAATATTTTAATATTTTTAATAATTAAAAAATAATAAAAATCACAAAAATAATAAAATTCACCAAAATGTCACATTTTGAATTTTAATCACTTAGGAACAAACCCCACATTTTTCTTAGGTCTATTTAGTGAAATATTAAATTTTAAAGCCCTAGGGTAATTTTAAAATTAAAAAAATGTATTTTCTAGCATTTTCACTAAAATAATTATAATAAATCATAGAAAAATTAGAAAATTGCAAAATTTTATTCTCTGATTTCCTTGATATCAGAGAGATTTTTTAAAAATATAAAATTCATTTTTCAACATTTATTTTATTTTTAAATTAATTAACACTCCAAAACTTAAAATAATTATAATAAAAATAATATAATTTAAAAAATCATCAAAATTGGTCCAAGTGGTCCTCTGGTCACTAGGAATGTCCCCTAATTTTCTTAAGGACAGAAACTTTCCCTTGATCATGTTATTAAATTTTCCTTGGAAATCTCTACTTTCCACCAAAAATAATTATATAAATAAATTAAATACATAAAAATCACATTTTCTCCTCTCATGTCTTTATTGACATATGAGTAAAGTCACATAAAAATTTCAAGTTTATTTGAGTTCAATTTAGTGAGTTATGAAATTATTAAGCTTAAAGTGTAAAATGGTAATTAAAATCTTTAATCCTTAATTAAAACTTTTAGGTTTAATAAAAAATTAACAAGTAAAGTATTTGATCCTAATCTGATTTGGATGATTGAAATTTAAATAATTAAAAGGTAGAAACCCATTAAGCAATTTAAAATGATTAAACTTTAATTAAATAATTGATTAAATTTGGAAGAATAATAAAATTGGAATTATTAAAATAGGGATATTATTAGGAGGAGATTTATTCTTTAATTTAAAAATCCCTAAATTAATTATCTCATTAATATTCAATTCTTAATTAAAATGATAACTCAAATTCAAAACATTAAAAGACTTAATCATTAAACTAAAATTAAATTATTAAACTCTTTTAAAAATTCCAATTAAAATTAAAAATAAAAAAATTAAATTAAAAATTAAATTAAATTAAGTAAATTAAATTAAATTAAATTAAATTAAATTAAAATTAAAAGTTGAATTAAATTAAAGAACAAATTAAATTAAATTAAATAAACAAATTAAATTAAATTAAATAACTTAAATTAAATTAAATTAAATTAAATAAACAAAATTAAATTAAATTAAATTAAATCAAATTAAATTAAATTAAATTAAGTAAATTAAATTAAATTAAATTAAATTAAATTAAATTAAATTAAATTAAATCAAATTAAATTAAAATTAAATCAAATCAAATTAAATTAATTTAACATCAAATCAAACTAAATTGAATTAAATTAAATTAAAGTTAAAACTCAATTAAATTAAATTAAATTAAATTAAATTGAATTAAATAACAACACTTAAAACGAAAGAAATTAAATATAAAGCAACTTGAACACTATTCCAAATTTAAACCCTTTAACTTAAATCAAATCATTTGAATACCAATTTACCCTCGAAAGCTTTGGTTATTATAACTCCTAAACGGAACATTAAATGAAATGTTACTTCACTTATAGGATATTCAAATGTCCTAGTTCAATCGAGCAAGATAACAACAAAACTTGAATTCTCGGACGATTAATTCATTTGTATAATTAAACCCATTTGGACTTAAAACAATCCTAGAAATATTGAAAAGATGTTTAAGATTCTTCTTAAGCACTTCCTCAATATGATAGGACATTTATAAGAACAATTGAATTTAATTATTCTTTGATGAAGAAAATCGTCTTCAAACAAAAACACAAAGAACCTAGACGTCATAGGAAATGACTAGCTATAGGATTAGGAACTTGGTAGAAAACCATAACCCTTACCTTAGCTTTACCTAGGAACTTGCTTAAATATTCTAATTATGTTTTAAGTGCAGCTTGGAATGACGGGAAGACCCTCCAGGTACGCTTTTATTTTATTGCAATTTACTTTCTTGCAATTTACATTATTGCAATTTATTTAACTGCATTGCACTTACTTTTCTTGCATGATAAACAAGCGTTGCATGAAAACTCACACCTTTAGGATAGCCCCTAAAACCGAAACCAAAACTAAGTTAAAAGTCATTGCAAGATAAAATTCACCGCCACAACATTTCAAAATATAAAACAACTCAAAATTTAATCACAAACCGAACACAAAACTACAATTACAATTAAATTAAAACGTCTCGTTGGATGATCGGGAATACCTCGGATGATGTAACCTACGTGTTGCTAACGGGATTTCCCACGGTCTAAATGAAAGTGTGGAACTCATTCGGTTGAGTTTAGCAAATTCATCCGGACTAAGTGAATCCGATAAAAATAATGATGCGGGAAGGATGGAACCGTGGGATCTTAACCGGTGTCGTTATAATCAACTTTAAGATTTGTTTTAATTAAAACGTAAAAAACACTTGGAAATTAAGATCTTCTCTAAACCAAAACACTTTTCTCATCCCCTGATTTATGACTTCTAAAACTAAACCTCTGCAACAACAAAGGAGCTCGGAGCATGGTGGGCAGCACGACCATCGTCATCAGCAAAACCTGAGTCTACTTCAGCAAAACTTTCCTAGAATTAAATAACCAAGCCATAGGATTTCGAGGTTGTTTGCCTAGTGCAACATAAATCCTCAACCTCTTTGTTAGGCACTTGCATTGCAAATTAAGCCCTAACCGGTCTTAGGATTCCGAGGTAGTCGTTTGGGTACGACATAAACCCTCACATCTTCAAGGCTATTTGTATGATTCTATCATATAAATATAAGTCCTAATTAACTAAAATTGGCAAAATCAAAACATTTAAATAAATATTAGGACTTTCCTAAATCCAAGCCGAACAATAGGATAGTCGGGAAATTACCGAAGTTCGCTTCGAATCTGTGATTTCTCCTACTTTTCTTCCTTTGGATTCACAAAACAAAATGTTCCAAACTTGATCCATTCCCTATTGAAATTCCAAAATTCAATCCATTGATAACTTAAACGTTGAAATCCTTGAGAGCAGAATTATTGATTATTATCGAAAGTTTTCTTAGGTGATTCCCGTCACTTAAGATGTAATTAACTATAGGGGCTTTCCCTTATAGGGAATTTTAAAGAACCCAGGTAATATAAACCCTGTTTAATGTTTTCATATTAAGCAGGGGAATTTTGTCGGCTTATAAAATTGGTTCGCA
>JAKZJZ010000244.1:0-60997 GCA_022702705.1 Papilionanthe hookeriana x Papilionanthe teres
TCGACTCATTGACCAAAAATCGACTTTTGATCAAAAGTCGACTTTGGTCGAAATGGTCGATTCTTTACCCGATGACCGACTCATTGACCCAATAGATCGAGTTTTGACGAAAAAGTCGATCTTCGCTCGAAATGCTCGATTCTTGACCGAATTACCGACTCTTTGACCAAATAGGTCTAACTTTTGACCCAAAAAGTCGACTTTGGTCGAGATGGTCGATTCATGACCCCATGACCACTCCGTTGACCCGATGAGTCGACTTTTGACGAAAAAATTAATTATTGGTCGAAATAATCGATTTTTAACCATAATGATCGATTATTGACCCGATAAGTCGATCTACGGCCAAAAAGTCAACTTTGGTCTAAATGGTAAATCCTTGACCCAAAGACCAACACATTGACCCAATAGGTCAACTTTTGACCAAATAGTCAACTTTGGTCAAAATGGTCAATCCTTGACCCAATGACCAACCCTTTGACCCAATAGTTTAACTTTTGACCAAAAAATCAATTTTGATCAAAATAGTTAATTTTTGACCTAATGACCAATTATTGACCAAATAAGCCAATCTCTGACCAAAAAGTCAACTTTGGTTAAAATGGTTAATTCTTGACCCAATGACCAACCTATTGACCCAATAGGTCAACTTTTGACCAAAAAGTCAACTTCAGTCAAAATGATCAATCCTTGGCCCATTGACCAACCCATCGGCCTAATAGGTCAACTTTTGACCAGAAAATCAATTTTGGTCAATAAAGTCAAATTTTGAATTAATGACAAATTATTGACCCAATAAATGAATCTCTTACAAAAAATACAACTTTGGTCAAAATGGTCAATCCTTGACCCAATGACCAATTATTGACCCAATAAGTCAATTTTGATCAAAGTAGTCAATTTTTGACTTAATGACCTCCCGTTAACCCAATAGGTCATTTTTTGACCAAAAAGTCGATTTTTGACCTAATGACCGATTATTGACCCGATAAGCCGATCTCTAACCAAAAATCGACTTTGGTCGAAATGGTTAATCCTTGACTCGATGACCAGACCCATTCACCTAATAGATTAACTTTTTGCTAAAAAATCAACTTTGGTCAAAATGGTTAATTTCTAACCCAATGACCACCCCCGTTGACCCAATGGGTCAACTTTTGACCAAAAATTTAATTTTGGTCAAAATTATCAAAATTTTACCTCATGAGCAATTATTGACCCAAAAAGTCAATCTCTGACCAAAAAGTCAACTTTGGGCAAAATGGTCATTCCTTGACCCAATGACCAACCCATTGAACCAATAGGTTAACTTTTGACCAAAAAGTCAACTTTGGTCGAAAATGGACATTCCTTGACCCGATGACCGATCCATAGACCACATAGGTCAGATTTTTGACCAAATATTCGATTTAGATCGAAATCGTCGATTTATGACCGAATGACGAATTATTGACCCGATAAGTCGATCTCTCAACAAAAAGTCAACTTTGGTCGAAATGATCGATCCATACCCGATACCGAACCCATTGACAAAATAGGTCGACTTTTGACCAAAAGTCGATTTCGGTCGAAATAGTCGATTTCGATCGATATAGTTAATTTTTGACTAATGACCACCGATTAACTCGATAGGTCGACTTTTGATTAAAAAGTCGACTTTGGTCGAAATGGTCGATTTCTGACACCAATGACGAACAATTGACCCAATAGATCGACTTTTGACAAAAAGTCATCTTCGGTCGAAAATGGTCAATTCTTGACACGATTACCGACTCATTGAGCAAATAGGTCGACTTTTGACCAAAAGTCGACTTTGGTGAAAATGGTTAATTTTTTACCCGATGACCAGACCCATTGACTCGAAAAGATCAAATTTTGACCAAAAAGTCATCTTCAGTCAAAATGGTCAATTCTTGACCTAATTACCAACTCATTGACCAAAAAGTCAACTTTTGATCAAAAAGTCAACTTTGGTCAAAATGATCAATTTCTGACCCAATGTCCACCCCGTTCATCTGATGGGTTAACTTTTGACCAAAAAATTCTACTTTGATCAAAATAGTCAATTTTTGACCTAATGACCAATTATTGACCATATAAGTTAATCTTTGTCCAAAAAGTCAACTTTGGCCAAAATGGTCAATCCTTGAACCAATGACAAACCCATTGACCCAATAGGTCAACATTTTGACGAAAAGTCGATTTTGCTCAGAAATAATCGATTTTTGACCGAATCGACTAGCCCATTGACTCGATATGTCGATCTTTTGACTAAAAGTCGACTTTGGTCGAAATGGTCGATTTTGACCCGATAGACCAGCCGATTGACCCAATAGGTCAACTTTTGACTAAAAAGTCATCTTTGGTCAAAATGGTCAATATTTGATCTAATGACCACCCATTGACCCAATAGGTCAACTTTTGACCAGAAAGACAACTTTGGTCAAAATAGTCAATTTTTGACCCAATGACCAATCCATTGACCCAATTAACATTTGACCAAAAAAGTCATCTTTTGTCAAAATTGTCGATTCTTGACCTGATTTCCGACTCATTGACCAAATAGGTCGACTTTTGGCCAAAAAGTTAACTTTGGTCGAAAATGGTCGATTCTTGGCCGAATAACCTCCCGATTAACCCGATAGGTTAACTTTGACCGAAATATTGATTTTGGTCGAAATCGTCGATTATGACCGAATGGCGAATTATTGACCCGATAAGTCGATCTCTAACCAAAAGTTGACTTTTAACAAAATGGTCGATCCATGACCCGATATGACGATAATTGACTTTGACAAAAAATTGACTTTTGATCAAAATAGTTAATTCTTTGACCTAATGACCACTTATTAACCCGATAGGTCGACTTTTGACCAAAAAGTCAACTTTGAGTCAAAATGGTCGATTTTTGACCCGATGACGAGCCCATTGATCAATAGATCAAATTTTGACCAAAAAGTCATCTTTGAGTGAAAATGGTCGATTCTTGACTCGATTACCGACTCATTGACCAAATAAATCAGCTTTGACCAAAAAATCGATTTTGGTCGAAATGGTTAATTTCTTACTTAATGACCACCTGTTGACCCGATAGATTGAATTTTGACCAAAAATTTAATTTTGGTCAAAATAATCGATATTTGACCGAATAACCGATTATTGACCTAATAAGTCGATCTTGACCGAAAAGTCAACTTTGGTCGAAATGGTCAATCCTTGGCGCAATGACCAACTCCATTGACCCGATAGAGTCGACTTTTAACCAAAAAATCGATCTTTGGTCAAAATTATCGATTTTTGAATTAATGAATCGAATTATTGACCGTAATAAATTCGATCTCTGACCAAAAAAGTCAACTTTAGTCGAGAATGAGTCGAATCCTTGACAAAATGAAAAACCTATTGACCCAAATAGGTCGACTTTTGACCAAATAATTAACTTTGGTTGAAAAAGTCGATTTTGAACTTAATGACCACCCATTGAGCCGATAAATCGACTTTTAACCAAAAAGTCAACTTTGGTCAAAATGGTCAAATTTTGACCCAATGACCAACTCATTGACCTAATAGTTGAGCTTTTGACCAAAAAGACAACTTTAGTAAAAATGGTCATTTTTTAACCCAATGACCACCTCGTTGACACAATGGCTTAACATTTGACCAAAAATTAAATTTTGGTCAAAATAGTCTATTTTTGACCAAATGACCGATTATTGACTGACAAATCGATCTCGACCAAAAAGTCGACTTTGGTCAAAATGGTCGATCCTTGACCACGATAATGAACTCGATGACTCGATAGGTCGACTTTTGACCAAAAATCGATTTTGTTGAAATAGTCGATTTTGACATAATATCGTTATTGACCCGATAGGTCGACTTTTGACGAAAAGTCGACTTTGGTCGATGTCGATCATTGACCCGATGACAAACCCATTGACCCGATAGGTCGACTTTTGACCGAAAAAGTCGATTTTGGTCAAAATCATCAATTTTTGACCTAATAACCACCCATTAACTTAATAGGTCGACTTTTGACCAAAAAGTCAACTTTGGTCGAAATGGTCGATTTTTGATGCCAGTGACCCATTGACCCAATATGTCGATTTTTGACCAAAAAGTCGATCTTTGGTCGAAATAGTCAATTTTTACGCGATGAGCGACCCATTGACCCAATAAGTCGACTTTTGACCAAAAGTCAGCTTTAGTCGAAATGGTCGATCCTTGACTCAATGACCGACCCGTTGACCCAATAGGTCGAGTTTTGACGAAAAAGTTAATTTTGGTCAAAATTAGTCAATTTTGACCGATAATGACCCCATTGTACTGATAAGTCGACTTTTGACCAAAAAGTTAACGTTTGGTCAAAATGGTCGATTTTGACCACGATGACCGACCATTAAGCCGATAGAGTTAACTTTTGACGAGAAAGTCGACTTTAGTCGAAATGGTCGATCCTTGACCCAGATGACCGACATCGTCGATTTTGATCCATAATAGTCGACTTATTGAACCAATAAATAAATCTGTCACGAAAAGGTCGATTGGATGAAATGGTCGATTTTTGACCTAATGACGACCCATTGACCCGATAGGTCGACTTTTGACCAAAAAGTGAACTTTAGTCGAAATAGTTATTTCTTGACCCACGATGACCGACCTATTGACACAATAGGTACAACTTTTGACCAAAAAGTTAATTTTGGTCAAAATAATCGATCTTTGACCGATAATGACCCTGTTGACTCGATAGTGTCGATCTTTTGTACAAAAATTCGACTTTGGTCGAAATGGTCGAATTTCGACTGATGACACGCTATTGACCCGATGGATTGACTTTTGACCAAAAAGTTGATTTTGGTCAAAATAGTCGATTTTTGACCTAATGACCAATTATTGACCCGATAAGTCGAATCTCGACCAAAAAGTCGACTTTGGTCGAAATAGTCGATCTTTGACCTGATGCCAATACATTGACTGATCGATCGATTTTGACCAAGCATATGTCAAAATGTCGATCTTTGGTCGAAAATAGTTAATCTTTGACCTAATGACCGACCCATTGACCCAATATGTCGACTTTTGACCAAAAAGTCGAATTTTGGTGAAATATTCGATTTTGACTTAATGACCACTTGATTGACCGAATATGATCGACTTTTGACCAAAAAGTCAGCTTTGGTCAAAATAGTCGATTCTTGACCTAATGACCGATCATTGACCCGATAAAGTCGATCTTCTGACCAAAAATCAACTTTGGTCAAAATAGTCGATCCTTGACCCAATGACCAACCCATTGACCGATAGGTCGACTTTTGACCGAAAAATCGACTTTTGGTCAAAATGGTTAATTTTTGATCTAATGACCACCCATTGACCAATATGTCGACTTTTGACCAAAATCAACTTTGGTCAAAATGGTCAATTTTGACCTAATTGACCCATTGACTCAATAGATCGACTTTTGACCAAAAAGTCGACTTTGGTCGAAATGGTCGATTCTTGACCCAATTGACGAACTCATTGACCGATAGTCGACTTGTCAAAGTCTCTTTGATCAAATGACTCGACTCATTAACCGAATAGGTCGACATTTGACCAAAAGTCGATTTTGGTCGAAATAGTCGATTTTGACCTAATGATCAATTATTGACCCAATAAGTCGATCTCAGACCAAAAAGTCAACTTTGGTCGAAAATGGTCGATCCTTGACCAAATGACCGAACTCATTGACCCGATAGAGTTAACTTTTGACCAAAAAGTCATTTTGGTCAAAATAGTCGATTCTTGACTTAATGACCAACTCATTGACACAATAGGTCGACTTTTGACCAAAAAGTCAACTTTGGTCGAAATGGTCGATTTTTGACCTAATGACCGACCTATTGACTCAATAAGTCAAACTTTTGACCAAAAAGTCATCTTTGGTCGAAATGGTCGATTCTTGACCCAATGTACCGACTCATTGACCAAATATGTCGACTTTTGACCAAAAAGTCAACTTTGGTCGAAATGGTCGATTTTGACCTGATGCAACTCATTGACCAAATAGGTCAGCTTTTGACCAAATAGGTTAACTGTTGACCAAAAAGTCAACTTTGGTTAAAATGGTCGATTACGCATAATGACCCATTGATCAAGTAGATTAACTTTTGACCAAAAAGTTGACTTTTGGTCAAAATAATCGATTTTTGACCTAATGACCACCCATTGACCCAATAAGTCGACTTTTGACCAAAAAGTCGACTTTGGTCAAAATGGTCGATTTTTGACCGATGACGATCCATTGACCCAATAAGTCGACTTTTGACCAAAAAGTCATCTTTGGTCAAAATGGTCGATTCTTGACCGATGCGACTCATTGACCCAATATGTCGACTTTTGACCAAAAAGTCAACTTTGGTCGAAATGGTCGATTTCGACCTGATAGCCGCCTAGTTGACCCTGATAGGTTAACTTTTGACCAAAAATTCGATTTTGGTCGAAATAGTCGATTTTCGACCTAATGACCAATTATTGACCCAATAAGTCGATCTCGACCAAAAAATCGACTTTGGTCGAAATGGTCGATCCTTGACCCAATGATGAGCTCATTGACCCAATAGGTCGACTTTTGACCAAAAGTCGATTTTGGTCGAAATAGTTAATTTTTGACTAATGACCGCCCATTGACCTGATAGGTCAACTTTTGACCAAAAAGTAGACTTTGGTCGAAATGGTCGATTTTGACCGATGACGTAACCCATTGACCCAATAGATCAAGTTTTGACCAAAAGTCGTCTTCGGTCGAAATGGTCGATTCTTGACCCGATGACCAACTCATTGACCAAATGAGGTTAACTTTTGACTAAAAGTCGACTTTGGTCGAGATAATCGATTTCGACCGATGACCACTCCGTTGACCCAATAGGTCAACTTTTGACAAAAAATTAATTTTGGTCAAAATAGTCAGACTTTTGACCAATATTGACCCGATTTTGACCCGATAGGTCAACTTTTGACCAAAAAGTCGACTTTGGTCAAAATGGTAAATTCTTGACCGATGACCGACCCATTGACCGATAGGTCAACTTTTGACCAAAAGTCAACTTTGGTCAAAATGGTCGATCCTTGACCCAATGACGACCCGTTGACCTAATAGGTTGACTTTTGACCAAAAATTCGATTTTGGTCAAAATAGTCGATTTTTGACCTAATGACGAATTATTGACCGAATATGTCGATCTCTGACCAAAAAGTCGACTTTGGTCGAAATGGTCGATTCTTGACCCAATGACTGACCTCATTGACCCGATAGGTTGACTTTTGACCAAAAAGTCGACTTTGGTCGAAATGATCGATCCTTGACCTGATGACTGACCCATTGACCCGATAGGTTGACTTTTGACAAAAATTAATTTTGGTCGATAATGGTCGATTTTTGAATTAATGTCGATTATTGACCGAATAAGTCAACTCTTGACCAAAATATGACTTTGGTCAAAATGGTCGATCCTTGACCCAATGACCGATTGATTGACCCGATAGTCGATATGACCCTTTAACCGATAGGTCGACTTTTGACAAAAAGTCGATTTTTGACGAATGACCAATTATTGACCCGATAAGTCGATCTCTTGACCAAAAAGTCGACTTTGGTCGAAATGGTTAATCCTTGACTCGATGGCAAGCCCATTGACCGAATAGGTCGACTTTTGACCAAAAAATCGACTTTAGTCGAAATAGTCGATTTCTGACCTAATGACCGTGCCCGATACGATAGATCGACTTTTGACCAAAAATTCAATTTTGGTCGAAAATTATCGATTTTTGACCTAATGACCGATTATTGACCCAATAAGTCGATCTACTGACCAAAAAGTCGACTTTGGTCAAAATGGTCGATCCTTGACCCGATGACCAACTCATTGACCTGATAGGTTAACTTTTGACCAAAAAAGTCGACTTTGGTTAAAATGGTCGATTCTTGACCGTGACATTGACCGATCCGATTGACCAAATATGTCGACTTTGGTCGAAAATAGTCGATTTTGACTCAAATGACCAGATTTATTGACCCGATAAGTCGATCTTTTGACAAAAAATTCGACTTTGGTCGAAATGGTCGATTCTTGACCAATGCTGAACCCATTGACACAATAGAGTCGATCTTTGACCAAAAAGTCGATTTTGTCGAAATGATCGATTTTTGACGTAATGACGATTATGTGACTCGAATAAGTCGACTTCTTGACCAAAAAGTCAACTTTGGTCGAAAATGGTCGATCTTTGACACAATGACGAGCCATTGACCCGATAGATCGACTTTTGACCAAAAGTTGACTTTGGTCAAAATGGTCGATTTTGACCCGATTACCAACCCATTGACCCGATAGGTCGACTTTTGACCAAAAAGTCAACTTTGGTTAAAATAGTCGATTTTTGACCTAATGACCAGCCCATTGACTCGATAGGATCAACTTTTGACCAAAAAGTCGACTTTGGTCAAAATGGTCGATTCTTGACCTAATGACCGACCCATTGACCCAATATGTCGACTTTTGATCAAAAAGTCGACTTTGGTCGAAAATGATCGATTCTTGACCATTACTCATTGAACGAATTCGGCTATTGACCAAATAGGTCGACTTTTGACCAAAAAGTCGACTTTGGTCAAAATGGTCGATTTCTTGACCTAATGACGACCCATTAACTCGATAGGTTGACTTTTGACCAAAAATTCGATTTTGGTCAAAATAGTCGATTCTTGACCTAATGACCGACGCATTGACCCGATAAGATTGACTTTTGACCAAAAAGTCGAACTTTGGTCGAAATGGTCGATTCTTGACCCAATGACCGACCTCATTGACCCGATAGATCAACTTTTGACCAAAAAAGTCGATCTTTGGTCAAAATGGTCGATTCTTGACCTAATGACCAACTCATTGACCCGATAGATCGACTTTCGACCAAAAGTCAACTTTGGTCAAAATGGTCGATTTCTGACCTAATGACCACCCGTTGACCCGATGGGTTAACTTTTGACCAAAAATTCGATTTTTGTCAAAATGGTCAATTTTTGACCTAATGACTCAATTATTGACCCGATAAGTTGATCTTATGACCAAAAAATCAACTTTGGTCGAAATGGTGAATCCTTGATCCGATAACGAGCCCGTTGACCCAATAGGTCGACTTTTGACCAAAAGTCGATTTTGGTCGAAATAGTTAATTTTGACTAATGACTGCATTGACCTAATAGGTGGACTTTTGACCAAAAGTTGACTTTGGTCAAAATAGTCGATTTTACTAACAATTAACCCATTGACCTAATAGATCGATTTTGCTAAAAGTCATCTTCGCTAAAATAGTCGATTCTTGACCGATACTGACTCTTTGACCAAATAGGTCAACTTTTGACTAAAAGATCGACTTTGGTCGAAATGGTCGATCTTTGACCCGATGACCACCCATTGACCCAGATAGGTCGACTTTTGACAAAAAATTAATTTTGGTCAAAATAGTCGATTTTTGACCTAATGACCGATTATTGACCCGATAAGTCGATCTGCGACCAAAAGTCGACTTTGGTCGAAATGGTCGATCCTTGACCCGATGATCCAACCCATTGACCCAATAGGTTGACTTTTGACGAATAGTCGACTTTGGTCAAAATGGTCGATCCTTGACCCGATGACCGACCCTTTGACCCAATAGGTTAACTTTTGACCAAAAAGTCGATTTTGGTCGAAAATAGTCGATTTTTGACATAATGATCAATTATTGACCAAATAAGTCGATCTCTGACCAAAAGTCAACTTTGGTCGAAATAGTCAATTCTTGACCCGATATGACACCTATTGACCCAATAGGTCGACTTTTGACCAAAAAGTCGATTTTGAGTCAAAATGGTCAATCCTTGGCCTGATGACCGCCCATTGACCCAATAGGTCGACTTTTGACCAAAAGTCGATTTTGGTCGATAATAGTCGATTTTGACTGAATGACCATTATTGACCCGATAAGTCGATCTCTTGACCAAAAAGTACAACTTTGGTCAAAATGGTCGATCCTTGACCCAATGACTAACTCATTGACCCGATAAGTCGACTTTTGACCAAAATAGTCGATTTTGGTCGAATTCGAATTGACCGCTCGTTGACCCCGATAGGTTGACTTTTGACCAAAAAGTGAATTTTTGACCGATTGACCCATTATTGACCGATAGTCGATCTTTGACCAAAAAGTCAACTTTGGTCGAAATGGTCAATCCTTGACTCGATGATCAGCCCATTGACCCGAATATGTCGACTTTTGACCAAAAAATCGACTTTGGTCGAAATGGTCGATTTTTGACTCAGTGACCGACCCGTTGACTTGATAGGTCGACTTTTGACCAAAAAGTTAATTTTGGTCAAAATAGTCGAATTTTGACCTGATGACTGACCTATTGACCCAATAAATCGATCTTTTGACCAAAAAGTCGACTTTGGTCAAAATGGTCGATCTTGACCAATGACCAACTCATTGAACCAATAGGTTAACTTTTGACCAAAAGTCGACTTTGGTCAAAATGATTCGATCTTGACCAATTGACCAATCTATTGACCAAATGAGTCGACTTTTGACTCAAATATTCAATTTTGATCGAAATGGTCGATTTTGAACATAATGATCGAATTATTGACCCACGAATAAGTCGAATCTTTGACCAAAAGTCGAACTTTGGTCGAAATGGTCGATCCTTGACCCAATGACTGACCCATTGACCAAATAGGTCGATTTTTGACCAAAAGTCGATTTTGGTCAAAATAGTCGATTATTCGACGCTAATGACCACCCATTGACCAAATAGGTCGACTTTTGACCAAAAAGTCGACTTTGGTCGAAATGGTCGATTTTTGACCAAATGATCGACCTATTGACCCGATAGATCGACTTTTGACAAAAAGTTATCTTTGGTCGAAATGAGTCGATTCTTGACCCGATTACTAACTCATTGACCAATATGTCGACTTTTGAAAAAAAGTTAACTTTGGTCGAAATGATCGATTGCTGACCCAATGACCCACGTTCACCTAATGGGTTAACTTTTGACCAAAAATTCGATTTTGGTCAAAATAATCGATTTTTGACCTAATGACCGATTATTGACCCGATAAGTCGATCTCTAACCAAAAAATCGACTTTGGTCGAAATGGTCAATCCTTGACTCGATGACAATGATCCCATTGACCCGATAGGTCGACTTTTGACCAAAAGTCGATTTTGGTCGAAAATAGTTAATTTTTGACCTAATGACTGCCCATTGACCTAATAAGTCAACTTTTGACCAAAAACTCAACTTTGGTCAAAATAGTCGATTTTTGACCAATAATCAACGCCATTGACCTAATAGATCGAGCTTTTGACAAAAAGTCGATCTTCGGTCAAAATAGTCGATTCTTGACCCAATTACACGACTCTATTGACCAAATAGGTTAACTTTTGACCAAAAAGTCGACTTTGGTCAAAATGGTCAATTTCTGACCCAATGACCACTCAGTTGACCCAATGGGTCAACTTTTGACGAAAAATTAATTTTTGTCGAAATAGATCGATTTTTGACCTAATGACTGATTGATTGACCCAATAGAGTCGATCTTTGGACCAAAAAGTCGACTTTGGTCGAAATGGTCAATCTTTGACCCAATGACCAACCTATTGACCCGATAGGTCAACTTTTGACCAAAAAGTCGACTTTGGTCGAAATAGTCGATTCTTGACCCGATGACCGACCCATTGACCCAATAGGTTAACTTTTGACCAAAAAATCGATTTTGGTCGAAATAGTCAATTTTTGACCCAATGATCGATTATTGACCCAATAAGTCGACTCTCGACCAAAAAGTCAACTTTGGTCAAAATGGTTAATTCTTGACCCGATAACTGACCTCATTGACCCGAATAGGTCGACTTTTGACCAAAAATCGACTTTGATCAAAATGATCAATCCTTGACCCAATTGACCGACCCATTGACCTAATAGGTCGACTTTTGACGAAAAATCGATTTTGGTCGAAAAGTCGAATTTTGAATTATTGAAACTATTGACCCGATAAGTCAATCTCTTGACAAAAGTACAACTTTGGTCGAAATGGTCGATTCCTTGACACCGATGACCAATTATTGACCACAATAAGTCAATTTTGATCGAAATAGTCGATTTTTGACTTAATGACGCATCGATAAGTCGATTTTGACCAAAAGTCGATTTTGACTAAATGACCGATTATTGACCCGATAAGCCGATCTCGACTAAAAAGTTGACTTTGGTCGAAATGGTCTAATCCTTGACCCAATGACCGACCCATTGACCCAATAGATCGACTTTTGACTAAAGAATCGACTTTAGTCGAAATGGTCGATTTCTGACTAATAGTCACCCGTTGACCTGATAGGTCGACTTTTGACCAAATATTTAATTTTGGTCAAAATTATCAAATTTTGACCTAATGACCAATTATTGACCCATTAAGTCGATCTCGACCAAAAGTCGACTTTGGTCAAAATGGTCGATCCTTGACCCGATGACCGACCCATTGACCCGATAGGTTAACTTTTGACGAAAAATCGACTTTGGTCGAAATGGTCGATTCTTGACCCAATGACCGATCGATTGACCAATAGGTCGATTTTTGACCAAAAAGTCGATTTTGGTCGAAATGATCGATTTTTGACCATAATGACCGATTATTGACCCGATAAGTCGATCTTTGACCAAAAAGTCAACTTTGGTCGAAATGGTCGATCCTTGACCGATGACGAACCCATTGACCAAATAGGTCGACTTTTGACCAAAAAGTCGATTTTGGTCGAAATAGTCGATTTTCGACCGATATAATCGACTTTGACCCAATGACCCAATTAACCGATAGGTCGACTTTTGATCAAAAAGTCGACTTTGGTCGAAATGGTCGATTTTTGACCGAATGACTGAACCCATTGACCCAATAGATCGACTTTTGACCAAAAGATCGATCTTTGGTCGAAATGGTCGATTCTTGACCTAATGACCGACCCATTGACCGAATAGGTCAACTTTTGACCAAAAATCGACTTTGGTCGAAATGGTCGATTTTTGCAAATGACCCGATTATCGATAAGATCGACTTTTGACCAAAAAGTCGTCTTGATCAAAATGGTCGATTCTTGACCTGATTACCGACTCATTGACCAAAAAGTCAACTTTTGATCAAAAATAGTCGAATTTTTGACCGAAATAGTCGATCTTTGACCAATAGGTCGATTATTGACCCAATAGGTCGACTTTTTGACCAAAAATTTGACTTTGGTCGAAATGGTCGATTTTTGACCTAATGACATACCCATTGACCGAATTTGTCGACTTTTGACCAAAAGTCAATCTTTGGTCGAAATAGTCGATTCTTAACCTAATGACCGACCCATTGACCCGATAGGTCGACTTTGACGAAAAGTCGACTTTGGTCGAAATGGTCAATTTTTGACCTAATCACCATCCATTGACCCAATAGATCAACACTTGACCAAAAAGTCAACTTTGGTCGAAATGGTCGATTCTTGACCCAATGACCGACTCATTGACCAAATAAGTTGACTTTTGACCAAAAGTCGACTTTGGTCGAAATTGGTCGATTTTCGACCCAATGACCACCCTGTTGACCCAATGGGTCAACTTTTGACCAAAAAGTCGATTTTGGTCGAAAATAGTCGATTTTGACTTGATGACTGATTATTGACCCAATAAGTCGATCTCGACCAAAAAATCAACTTTGGTCGAAATGGTCGATCCTTGACCCGAGTGACGACCATTGACCGATAGGTCGACTTTTGACAAAAGTCAATTTTGTCAAAATAATCGATTTTGACCAAATGACGCGCATTGACCCAATAGTCGAGTTTTGACCAAAAAGTCAACTTTGGTCAAAATGGTCGATTTTGACCAAATGACAACTATTGACCCAATAGGTCGAACTTTTGACCAAAAAGTCGATCTTTGGTCGAAATAGTCGATTCTTGACTGATGAAGCTCATTGACCGAAATGTCGACTTTGACCGTCAAAGTAATGGTCGATTTCGACCCGATGACCGATCCATTGACCCGATAGATTGACTTTTGACAAAAATCGATTTTGGTCGAAAATAGTCGATTTTTGACCTAATGACTGATTATTGACCCAATAAGTCTATCTCGACCAAAAAGTCGACTTTGGTCGAAATGGTCAATCCTTGACCACGATGACCGACTCGTTGACCCGATAGGTCGACTTTTGACGAATAAGTCGAATTTGGTCGAAATGGTCGATATCTTGACCCGATGACCGACCCTTTGACCCAATAGGTCGACTTTTGACCAAAAAATCGATTTTAGTCGAAATAGTCGATTTTGACATATAACCGATTATTGACCCAATAGGCCGATCTACGACCAAAAAGTCGACTTTGGTCGAAATGGTCAATCCTTGACCCGATGACCGACCCATTGACCGAATAGGTCGAGCCTTTGACCAAAAAGTCGACTTTGGTCGAAATGATCAATCCTTGACCCGATGACCGACTCGTTGGCCAATAAATTGACTTTTGATCAAAATAGTCAATTTTGGTCGATAATAGTCAATTTTTGACCTAATGACCGATTATTGACCCGATAAGTCGATCTCTTGACCAAAAATCGACTTTGGTCGAAATGATTCGATCCTTGACCCAATGACCGAGTTATTGACCGAAAAGTCGATTTTGGTCGAAAATGGTCAATTCTTGACCCAATAATGACCCATTAACCTAATAGGTCAACTTTTTGACCAAAAATGTCGATTTTTGATCGAATGATCGATTATTGACCCAATAGAGTCGATCTTTGACCAAAAAGTCGACTTTGGTCAAAATGGTCGATCCTTGACCCAATGACCAAGCTCATTGACCCAATAGGTCGACTTTTGACCAAAAAATCGACTTTGGTCGAAATGGTCGATTTTGACCGATGAACGCCTCGTTGACTCGATAGGTCGACTTTTGACCAAAAAATTTAATTTTGGTCGAAATTAGTCGAATTTTGACTATGCAACTCATTGACCAATAGATTATTGACCAAAAAGTCAATCTTCGGTCGAAAATGGTCGATTCTTGACCTAATTACCGACTCATTGACCAAATAGGTCGACTTTTGACCAAAAAGTCGACTTTGGTCAAAATGGTCGATTTTGACCTAATGACGACCCATTGACTCGAATAGATCAACTTTTGACCAAAAAGTCGATCTTTGGTCGAAATGGTCGATTCTTGACTCGATTACCAACTCATTGACCAAAAGTCGACTTTTGATCAAAAAGTCGACTTTAGTCAAAATGGTCGATTTTAACCGATTACCAGCCTAATTGACCAATAGGCCAGTTTTGACCAAATAGATCAACTTTTGAGCAAAAAGTCGACTTTGGTTAAAATGGTCGATTTCTTGACCTAATGACCGACTTAGTTGACCCGAATAAGTCGACTTTTGACAAAATATTCAATTTTGGTCAAAATAGTCGATCTTTAACCTAATGATCACCCATTGACCCAATGAGTCGACTTTTGACAAAAAGTCGACTTTGGTCGAAATGATTGAATTTTAACCTGATGACCCGACCATCGACCCGATAGATCGACTTTTGACCAAAAAGTCATCTTTGGTCGAAATGGTCGATTCGTGACCCGATTACCGACTCATTGTCCAAATAAGTCGACTATTGGTCGATTTCGATCGATTGACATGACTGTTCACCCAATGGGTTAACTTTTGACCAAAAATTCAATTTTGGTCGAAATAGTCGATTTTTGACCTAATGACCGATTATTGACCCAATAGAGTCGATCTCGACCAAAAAGTCAACTTTGAGTCGAAATGGTCGATCCTTGACCCGATGACGAACTCATTGACCCGATGGAATTGACTTTTAACCAAAAGTCGATTTTGGTCGAAATAGTCAATTTTGACTAATGACCGCTCATTGACTCAATAGGTCGATCTATTGACCAAAAGTCGACTTTGGTCGATAATGGTCGATTTTGACCCGATGACTCAACTATTGACCCGATAGTTCGAGTTTTGACCAAAAAGTCATCTTCGGTCAAAATAGTCGATTCTTGACCAATTACCGACTCTATTGACCAAATAAGTCAACTCTTGACCAAAAAGTCGACTTTGGTCGAAATGGTCGATTCTTGACCCCGATGACCGACTCCATTGACCCAATAGGTCGACTTTTGACCAAATATTTAATTTTTGTCAAAATAGTCGAATTTTGACTTAATGAGCAATTATTGACTCGATAAGTCGACCTCGACCAAAAAGTCGACTTTGGTGCGAAATGGTAAATCCTTGACCCAATGACACGGCCCATTGACCCGATATGTCGACTTTTGACCAAAAAGTCAACTTTGGTCAAAATGGTCGATCCTTGACCCGATGACCGATCCATTGACCAATAGTTGACTTTTGACCAATAAATCGATTTTGTCGAAATAGTCGATTTTTGACCTAATGACCGATTATTGACCAAATAAATCGATCTTTGACCAAAAAGTCAACTTTGGTCGAAATAGTTGATCTTTGACCCGATGACCGACCCATTGACCCGATAGGTCGACTTTTGACCAAAAAGTCGACTTTGGTCGAAATGATCGATCCTTGACCCAGTGACCGACCCATTGGCACAATGAATTGACTTTTGACCAAAAATGATCGACTTTGTGAATAAAGTCGAATTTTGAATTAATGACAAATTATTGACCCAATAGGTCGATCTCTTGACCAAAAATCAACTTTGGTCAAAATGGTCGATCCTTGACCCGATGACCGATTCATTGACCTGATAGGTCGACTTTTGATCGAAAAGTCGACTTTTGATCAAAATGATCGATCCTTGACCCGATGACTAACCCATTGACCAGATAGGTCGACTTTTGACCAAAAGTCGATTTTGGTCAAAATAGTCAATTTTGACCTAATGACCACTCATTGACCCAATAATGTCGACATTGGACCAAAAAGTCGACTTTGGTCAAAATGGTCGATTTTGACCCGATGACGACTTATTGACTCGATAGGATGACTTTTGACCAAAAAGTCATCTTTGGTCGAAATGGATCGATTCTTGACACAATTACCGACCCATTGACTCAATAGGTCAACTTTTGACCGAATAAGTTGACTTTGACTAAAAAATCGATTTGGCCGAAATACGTTGACTCACATGATCACGTTGACCCGATAGATTGACTTTTGACCAAAAATTTAATTTTGAGTCGAAAATTATCAAATTTTTGACCTCATGACCGATTATTGACCCGAAAGTCGATCTCGACCAAAAAGTCGACTTTGGTCGAAATGGTCGATCCTTGACCGAATGACCATTGACTGATAGGTTAACTTTTGACCAAAATCGACTTTGGTCGAAATGGTTATTCATGACACATTGACGATCCATTGACCAAATATCGATTTGATCGAAATCGTCGATTTGACCGAATGACGATTTATTGACCCGATAAGTCGATCTCGACAAAAGTCGACTTTGGTCGAAATGGTCGATCCATGACCCGATGACGAACCCATTGACAAAATAGGTCGACTTTTAACCAAAAAGTCGATTTATGTCGAAATAGTCGATTTTTGACGTAATGACCACCCATTGACCCGATAGAGTCGACTTTTTGACCAAAAGTCGACTTTGAGTCGAAATGGTCGATTTTTGACTACGATGACCGACCCATTGATCCGATAGATCGACTTTTGACCAAAAGTTGATCTTCGGTCAAAATGGTCGATTGTTGACCCAATTACCGACTCATTGACGCAATATGTCGACTTTTGACCAAAAGTCAGACTTTGGTCGAAATGGTCGATTTTGACCCGATGACTGACCTATTGACTCGATAGATCAACTTTTGACCAAAAGTCATCTTAGATCGAAATGGTCGATTCTTGACTGATTACTGACTCATTGACCAAATATGTCGACTTTTGACCAAAAAGTCGACTTTGGTCGAAATGATCGATCTTTGACCGATTACCGACTCGTTGAGCAAATAAGTCGATTTTTGACCGAATAGGTCGACTTTTGACCAAAAAGTCGACTTTGGTCAAAATGGTCGATTTCTTGACCTAATGACCGACCCATTGACCCAATAGAGTCGACTTTTGACCAAAAATTTAATTTTGGTCGAAATAGTCGATTTTTGACCATAATGACCGCCATTGACCCGATAGGTCGACTTTTGACCGAAAAGTCGACTTTTGGTCGAAATGGTCGATTTTGATCCAATGACCGACTATTGACCCGATAGATCGACTTTTGACCAAAAAATCATCTTTGGTCGAAATGGTCGATACTTGACCCGATGACCTGACCCATTGACCCAATATGTCGACGTTTGACCAAAAAGTCGACTTTGGTCGAAATGGTCGATTTCGACCTGATGACTACCCATTGACCCGATAGGTTAACTTTTGACCAAAAATTCAATTTTTGTCAAAATAGTCGATTTTTGACTTAATGACGATTATTGACCCAATAAGTCGATCTCTGACCAAAAAATCGACTTTGGTCGAAATGGTCGAATCCTTGACCCAGATGACATGAGCTCATTGACCTGATAGGTCGACTTTTGAACTAAAAAGTCGATTTTGGTCAAAATAGTTAATTTTTGACCGAATGACCACTCATTGACCCAATAGGTGGATTGTTGACCAAAAAGTCGACTTTGGTCATAATGGTCGATTTTGACCCAATGACTAACCCATTGACCCAATAGGTCAACTTTTGACAAAAATGTCGATCTTTGGTCGAAATGAGTCGATTCTTGACCCAATTACCAACTCTTTAACCAAATAAGTTAACTTTTGACCAAAAAGTTGACTTTGGTCGAAATGATCGATTTCGACCATGACCACTCATTGACCCAATAGGTCGACTTTTGACCAAAAAGTTAATTTTGTCGAAATAGTCGATTTTTGACCTAATGACGACTTATTGACCCGATAAGTCGATCTTTGACCGAAAAGTCGACTTTGGTCGAAATGGTAGATCCTTGACCCGATGACCGACCCATTGACCCGATAGGTTAACTTTTGACCAAATAGTCGACTTTGGTCGAAATGGTCGATTCTTGACCCAATGACCGACCCTTTGACCCAATAGTTCGACTTTTGACCAAAAATTCAATTTTGGTCGAAATAGTCGATTTTTTACCTAATGATCAATTATTGACCAAATAAGTCGATCTTCGACCAAAAATGTCGACTTTGGTCGAAATAGTCAATTCTTGACCCAATGACTGACATATTGACCCGATAGGTCGACTTTTGACCAAAAAGTCGACTTTGGTCAAAATGATCGATCCTTGACTCATTGAACGACCCATTGGCCCAATAGGTCGACTTTGACCAAAAAGTCGATTTTGGTCGATAATAGTCAATTTTGAATTAATGACGAATTATTGACCCGATAAGTCGATCTCTTACAAAAAATACAACTTTGGTCGAAATGGTCGATCCTTGACCCGATGACTGATTATTGACCCGATAAGTCAATTTTGATCGAAGTAGTCGATTTTCATAATGACCACCGATTAACCCAATAGGTCGACTTTTGACGAAATAGTGAATTCTTGACCGAAATGATCGACTTATTGACCCGATAGGTCGACTTTTGACCAAAAAGTTAACTTTGGTCGAAATGGTCAATCCTTGACTCGATGACATGACCCATTCAGCCCAATAGGTCGACTTTTGGCTAAAAAATCGACTTTGGTCGAAATGGTCGATTTCTAGACGATGACCACCTAGATTGACCCAATAGATTGACTTTTGACCAAAAATTTAATTTTGGTCGAAAATTATCGAATTTTTACCTCATGACTGATTATTGACCCAATAAGTCGATCTCTGACCAAAAGTCGACTTTGGTCGAAATGGTCGATCCTTGACCCGAATGACCGACCCATTGACCCAATAGGTCGACTTTTGACCAAAAAGTCGACTTTGGTCAAAATGGTCATTCTTAACCCATTGACCGATCCATTGACCAAATAGGTCGATTTTTGACCAAAATTCGATTTAGTCGAAATCGTCGATTTATGAAAATAATGACAATTTATTGACCGATAAGTCGATCTCTAACCAAAAGTCGACTTTGGTCAAAATGGTCGATCTATGACCCGATACTGACCCATTGACAAAATAGGTCGACTTTTTAACCAAAAAGTCATTTTAGTCGAAATAGTCGATTTTGACGTAATGACTGCCATTAACCCGATAGGTCGACTTTTGACCAAAAGTCGACTTTGGTCGAAAATGGTCGATTTTGACCGCAATGATCGACCTATTGACCCGATAGATCGACTTTTGACCAAAAAAGTCATCTTTGGTCGAAATGGTCGATTCTTGACCCGATTACGAACTCATTGACCAAATATGTCGACTTTTGACCAAAAAGTCGAGCTTTGATCGAAATGAGTCGATTCTTGACCCAATGACCACTCCGTTCGCCCAATGAGTTAACTTTTGACCAAAAATTCGATTTTTGTCAAAATAGTCGATTTTGACCTAATGACCGATTATTGACTCGATAAGTCGATCTCTGACCAAAAAATTAACTTTGGTCAAAATGGAGAATCCTTGACTCGATAATGAAGCTCATTGACCCGATAGGTCGACTTTTGACCAAAAAGTTAATTTTGGTCGAAATAGTTAATTTTTGACCTAATGACCACCGATTGACCCGATAGGTCGATTGTTGACCAAAAAGTCGACTTTTGGTCATAATGGTCGATTTTTGACCCGATAGTAACCCATTGACCTAATAGATCGAGTTTTGATCAAAAAGTCGATCTTTGGTCGAAATGGTCGATTCTTGACCAAATTACCGACTCTTTGACCGAAAAGTCGGCTTTGGTCGAAATGGTCGATTTCGACCCTAATGACGCACTTCGTTGACCCGATAGTTCGACTTTTGACCAAAAATTAATTATTGTCGAAATAATCGATTTTTAACCTAATGACCGATTATTGACCTGATAAGTCGATCTGCTGGCGAAAAAGTCGACTTTTATGTCAAATGGTAAATCCTTGACCCCGATGCCGAGCCCATTGACCCGATAGGTCGACTTTTGACCGAAATAGTCGACTTTGGTCGAAATGGTCAATCCTTGACCCAATGACCAACCCTTTGACCCAATAGTTTAACTTTTGACCAAAAAATCAATTTTGATCAAAATAGTTGATTTTTGACTAATGACGATTATTGACCAAATAAGTCGATCTCGACTAAAAAGTCGACTTTGGTTAAAATGGTCAATTCTTGACCCGATGACCGACCTATTGACCCGATAGGTCGACTTTTGACCAAAAAGTCGACTTCGGTCAAAATGATCGATCCTTGACTCAGTGACCGAACCCATCGGCCTAATAGGTCAACTTTTGACCAGAAAATCAATTTTGGTCAATAAAGTCAAATTTTGAATTAATGATAAATTATTGACCCAATAAATGAATCTCTTACAAAAAATACAACTTTGGTCAAAATGGTCAATCCTTGACCGATGACCGATTATTGACCCAATAAGTCGATTTTGATCGAAGTTGTCGATTTTTGACTTAATGACAACCGTATCACGATAGGTCGATTTTTGACCAAAAAGTCGATTTTGACCTAATGACGATTATTGACCCGATGGCCGATCTCTGACCAAAAGTCGACTTTGGTCGAAATGGTTAATCCTTGACTCGATGACTGACCCATTCACTATAATAGATTGACTTTTGACTAAAAAATCGACTTTGGTCGAAATGGTTAATTTGACCCGATAGCGCTCAGATTGACCCGATAGGTCGACTTTTGACCAAAAATTTAATTTTGGTCAAAATTATCGAATTTTTACCTCAATGACGATTATTGACCCAAAAAGTCGATCTCGACCAAAAATCGACTTTGGGCGAAATAGTCGATCCTTGACCTAATGACCAAACCATTGAACCAATAGGTTAACTTTTGACGAAAAGTCGACTTTGGTCGAAATGGACATTCCTTGACCCGATGACCGATCCATTGACCAAATAGGTCGACTTTTGACCAAAAAGTCGATTTAGATCAAAATGGTCGATTTTTGACCGAATGACAAGTCATTGACTGATAAGTCGATCTTTGACCAAAAAGTCGACTTTGGTCGAAAATGATCGATCCTTAGCCGATGACGAGCCCATTGACAAAATAGGTCGACTTTTGACGAAAAGTCGATTTGGTCGAAATAGTCGATTTCGATCAATATAGTCGATTTTTGACCTAATGACCACCGATTAACTCGATAGGTCGACTTTTGATCAAAAAGTTGACTTTGGTCGAAATGGTCGATTTCGACCCAATGACGAACCCATTGACCCGATGAGATCGACTTTTGACCAAAAAGTCGATCTTTGGTCGAAATGGTCGATTCTTGACCCGATTATGACCGCTCATTGACCAAATAGGTCGACTTTTGACCAAAAAGTCGACTTTGGTCAAAATGGTCGATTTTTGACCTAATGACCGACCATTGACTCGAAAGATCGAACTTTTGACCAAAAGTCGATCTTTGGTCGAAATGGTCGATTCTTGACCTAATGACCAACTCATTGACCAAAAGGTCGACTTTTGATCAAAAAGTCGACTTTGGTCAAAATGGTCGATTTTTACGATGCAACTCGATTGACCAATAGGTCGACTTTGACCAAATAGATCGACTTTTGACCAAAAAGTCGATTTTGGTTGAAATAGTCGATTTCTTGACACTAATGACCAGTTGACTAAATTTGTCGACTTTTGACAAAAAATTTAATTTTTGAGTCGAAATGAATAGTCGATTTTTAACTGTAATGACTATCATTGACCCGAATAGGTCGACTTTTGACCAAAAAGTCGACTTTGGTCGAAATGGTCGATTTTGACCCGATGACCGACCCATTGACCCGATAGATCGACTTTTGACTAAAAAGTCATCTTTGGTCGAAATGGTCGATTCTTGACCCGATTACCAACTCATTGACCAAATAAGTCAACTTTTGAACAAAAAGTCGACTTTGGTCGAAATTGGTCGATTTCGATCCGATGACCTCCCGTTGACCCGATGGGTTAACTTTTGACCAAAAATTCGATTTTGGTCGAAATAGTCGATTTTGACCTAATGACCGATTATTGACCCAATAAGTCGATCTCGCACCAAAAAGTCGACTTTGGTCGAAATGGTCGATCCTTGACCCGATGACGAACTCATTGACCCGATAGGTCGACTTTTGACTAAAAAGTCGATTTTGGTCGAAATAGTCGATTTTTGACCTAATGACCGCACATTGACTTAATACGTCGATCTTTTGACCAAAAGTCGACTTTGGTCGAAATGGTCGATCTTTGACCAATAATGACACTATTGACCCGATAAATCGAGTTTTGACCGAAAAGTCATCTTCGGTCGAAATAGTCGATTCTTGACCCGATTACCGACTCTTTGACCAAAAGTCGACTTTGAGTTAAGTTGGTCGATTTCGACCTCATGACCACTCAGATTGACCGATAGGATCGACTTTTGACCAAAAATTTTATTTTTGTCGAAAAAATCAATTTTTGACCTAATGACCGATTATTGACCCCGATAAGTTGATGTCGACCAAAAGTCGACTTTGGTCGAAATGGTAAATTCTTGACCCGATGACTGACTCATTGACCACGATAGAGTCGACTTTTGACCGAATAGTCGACTTTGGTCAAAATGGTCGATCCTTGACCCGATGACCGACCCTTTGACCCAATAGGTCGACTTTTGACCAAAAAATCAATTTTAGTCGAAATAGTCGATTTTTGACCTAATGACCGATTATTGACCGAATAAGCGATCTCGACAAAAAATCGACTTTGGTCGAAATGGTTAATCCTTGACCCGATGACCGACTTATTGACCGAATAGAGTCGAGCCTTCGACCAAAAAGTCGACTTCGGTCGAAATGATTAATCCTTGATTCATTGACGAACCATTGGCTTAATAGGTCGACTTTTGACCAAAAAATCGATTTTGGTCGATAAAGTAAAATTTTGAATTAATGACGAATTATTGACCCGATAAGTCGATCTCTTGACCAAAAATACAACTTTGGTCAAAATGGTCGATCCTTGACCGATTGACCGATTATTGACCCGATAAGTCGATTTTGACCGAAATAGTCGATTTTGACTTAATGACCGCCCATTAACCCGATAGGTCGACTTTTGACCAAAAAGTCGATTTTTGATCGAAATGATCGATTATTGACCCGATGAGCCAATCTCTGACCAAAAGTCGACTTTGGTCGAAATGGTTAATCCTTGACTCGATGAGTCGACCCATTCACACCAATATGGTCGACTTTTTGACCTAAAAAATCGACTTTGGTCGAAATGAGTCGATTTCTAACCCAATGACCGATCGTTGACCCAATGGGTTAACTTTTGACCAAAAATTTAATTTTGGTCGAAATTATCGAATTCTTGACCTCATATGACCGAATTATTGACTGACAAAAAGTCGATCTTTGGTCGAAATGGTCGATTCTTGACCTAATGACCAACTCATTCGAGCAAATATGTCGACTTTTGACCAAAAAGTCAACTTTGGTCAAAATGGTCGATTTTGATTGATAATGACCGACTATTGACCCGATAAGATCAATTTTGACCAAAAAGTCATCTTTAGTCGAAATGGTCGATTCTTGACACGATTGACCGACTCATTGACCAATAAGTCGACTTTTGATCGAAAAGTCGACTTTGGTTAAAATGGTCCATTATTGACCGATTGCAACTCATTGACCAATAGGCCGACATTTGACCAAATAGATCGACTTTTGACCAAAAAGTCGACTTTGGTTAAAATGGTCGATTTTTGACAATAATGACCCGATTGACCGAATAAATTGACTTTTGACCAAAAATTTAATTTTGGTCGAAACTGGTCGATTCTTGACCTAATGACCAACCCATTGACCTGATAGGTCAACTTTTGACCGAAAAGATCAACTTTGGTCAAAATAGTCGATTTTGACTTGATGACCGATTAACGACCGATAAGTCGACCTTTGACGAAAAAGTCATCTTTGGTCGAAATGGATCGAATCGTTGACCCAATATACTATTGACTCATGATGTCGACAAATAAGTCGAACTTTGGTCGAAATGGTCGATCCATTGATCAATCCGACCCATTGACCCAATAGGTTAACTTTTGACCAAAAAGTCAATTTTGGTCGAAATAGTCGATTTTGACCTAATGACCCATTATTGACCCAGTAAGTCGACTCTCGACCAAAAAGTCAACTTTGGTCAAAATGGTGATCCTTGACCCGATGACAAACACATTGACCGAATAGGTCGACTTTTGATCGAAAAGTCGATTTTGGTCGAAATGAATCGATTCTTGACCATAATGACCGACCCATTGACCAAATAGGTCGACTTGTTGACCAAAAGTTCGAAGCTTTGGTCAAAATAGTCGATTTTGACCGATGACGAACCCGTTGACCCAATAGTTCACGTTTTGACAAAAAGTCATCTTTGGTCGAAATAGTCGATTCTTGACCTAATTACTGACTCATTGACGAATAGATTACTTTTGACGAAAAGTTGACTTTAGTCAAATGATCGATTTATGACCCGATGACCACCCGTTGACCTAATGGGTCGACTTTTGACTAAAAATTTAATTTTAGTCAAAATAGTCGATTTTTGACTTAATGACGATTATTGACCCGATAAGTCGATCTCGACCCAAAAGTCGACTTTGGTACAAAATGGTCGATCCTTGACCCGATGACGAGCCCATTAACCCGATAAGTCGACTTTTGACCAAAAGTTAACTTTGGTCGAAAATGATCGATCCTTAACCTGATGACTGATCCTTTGACCACGATAGTTGACCTTTGACCAAAAATCGATTTTGGTCGAAATAGTCGATTTTTGACCTAATGACCGACTATTGACCAAATAAGTCGATCTTCGACCAAAAGTTAACTTTGGTCAAAATGGTCGATCTTTGACCTAATGACCGACCCATTGACCCAATAGGTCGACTTTTGACCAAAAAGTCGACTTTGGTCGAAATGGTCGATCCTTGACCTAATGACCGACTCGTGGCCTCGATAGGTCGACTTTTGACAAAAATAGGTCGACTTTTAATCGAAGAAATCGAATTTTGAATTAATGACAAATTATTGACCCAATAAATCGATCTCATTGACCAAAAATCTGACTTTGGTCGAAATAGTCGATCATTGACGCAAATGACCGATTATTGACCCGATAAGTCGATTTTGACCAAATAGTCGATTTTGGTCAAAATGGCTTCGATCATTGATCCGATGACAAACCCATTGACCCAATAGATCAACTTTTGACCAAAAGTCGATTTTGGTCGAAATAGATAATTTTTGACCTAATGACCACTCATTGACCCAATAGGTCGACTTTTGACCAAAAAGTCGACTTTGGTCGAAATGGTCGATTTTTGACCCGATGACCGACCTCATTGACCCGATAGGTCAACTTTTGACCGAAAAGTCATCTTTGGTCGAAATGGTCGATTCTTGACCCAATTACCAGCACCATTGACTCAATGAGTCGACTTTTTGACCAAAAAATCGACTTTGGTCGAAATGGTCGATTTCGATCTGATGACCGTCCCCATTGCACCGATGGGTTAACTTTTGACCAAAAATTTTATTTTGGTCAAAATAGTCGATTTTGATCTAATGACCGATTATTGACGCAATAAGTTGATCTCGACGAAAAAATCGACTTTAGTCAAAATAGTCGATCCTTGACCCGTAATGACAGCAGTTGACTCGATAGATCGACTTTTGAACAAAAAGTCAATTTTAGTTAAAATAGTCAATTTTTGACCTAACGACCAATTATTGACACAATAGCTCAACTTTTGACCAAAAAGTCAACTTTGGTCGAAAATGTCGATTTTGACATAATGACCGACTATTGACCCGATAAGTCGATCTTCGACCAAAAAGTCGACTTTGGTCGAAATGGTCGATCCTTGACCCGATGACTGACCCATTGACCAATAGGTCGACTTTTGACCAAAAATCGATTTTGGTCAAAATAGTCGATTTCGACCTAATGACCACTATTGACCTAATAGGTCGACTTGTTGACCAAAAAGTCGACTTTGGTCGATAATGGTCGATTTTGACCCGATGACTAGCACATTGACCCGATAGTTCGACTTTTGACAAAAAGTCATCTTTGATCAAAATGGTCGATTCTTGACCCGATTACCGACTCTTTGACCAAATAGGTCAACTTTTGACCAAAAAGTCGACTTTGGTCGAAATGGTCGATTTACGACCCCGATGACCGACTCAGTTGACCCAATGGGTCGACTTTTGACCAAAAATTTAATTTTTGTCGAAATAATCGATTTTTGACTTAATGAACGATTGTTGACCCAATAAGTCGACCTCGACCAAAAAGTCGACTTTGGTCAAAATGGTAGATCATTAGCCCGATGACCAACCCGTTGACTCGATATGTCGACTTTTGACCAAAAGTCGACTTTGGTCAAAATGGTCGATCCTTAACTCGATGACCGACCCTTTGACCCAATAGGTCGACTTTTGACCGAAAAATCAATTTTGGTCAAAATAGTCGATTTTTGACCTAATGACCGATTATTGACCAAATAAGTCGATCTTTGACCAAAAAGTCGACTTTGGTCGAAATGGTTGATTTTGACCCAATGACCAACCCATTGACCAATAGGTCGACTTTTGACGAAAAGTCGACTTTGGTCGAAATGGTCGATCCTTGACTCAATGACCGACTCATTGGCACAATAGGTCGACTTTTGACCAAAAAATGTAACTTTGTAATAGTCGAATTTTGACCTAATGACCAATCTATTGACCCGATAAGATCGATCTTTTGATCAAAAAGTCAACTTTGGTCGAAATGGTCGATCCTTGACCCAATGACGATTATTAATCCTGTAAGTCGATATTGATCGAATAGTCGATTTTTGACATAATGGCCGATCTCGATGCTAATGACCCGATGACCAATAGGTCAACTTTTGACCAAAAAGTCACTTTGGTCGAAATAGTCAATTTTGACCTAATGACTACCCGTTGACCCAATAGGTCGACTTTTGACCAAAAAGTCAACTTTGGTCGAAATGGTCGATTTTTGACCGATGACCAAACTATTGACCCGATAGGATCGACTTTTGACCAAAAAGTATGCTTTTGATCGAAATGGTCGATTCTTGACACAATGACCGGCCCATTGACTCGATAGGTCGACTTTTGACCAAAAATCGACTTTAGTCGAAATGGTCGATTTACGACCCGATGACCACCCCGTTACCACGATGGGTTAACTTTTGACCAAAAATTTGATTTTGGTCGAAATAGTCGATTTTGATCTAATGACCAATTCATTGACCATGATAAGTCGATCTTTTGACTAAAAAGCTCGACTTTGATTGAAATGGTCGATCCTTGACCCGATGATGCTAAACCGTTGACTCGATAGGTCGACTTTTGAACAAAAAGTCGATTTTATGTCAAAATAGTCGATTTTTGACTTAATGACGATTATTGACTTGATAAGTCGATCTCGACTAAAATCAACTTTGGTCAAAATGGTCGATCTTTGACCCAATGACCGACCCATTGACCCAATAGAGTCGACTTTTGACCAAAAAGTCATCTTTGGTCAAAATGGTCAATCCTTGACCCGATATCGACCCATTGACCGAATAGGTCGACTTTTGACGATAAAGTCGATTTTGGTCAAAATAGTCAAATTTTGACTTATTGGCGACTTGTTGACCGAATAGATCGACTTTTGACCATAAAGTCGACTTTGGTCGAAATGGTAAATCCTTGACCCAATGACCGATCGATTGACCCGATAAATCGACTTTTGACCAAAAATTCATCTTTGGTCAAAATGGTCGATCCTTGACCCGATAACTGACTCATTGACCCAAAAGGTCGACTTTTGACCAAAAAGTCTATTTTGGTCAAAATGATGATTTTGACCTGATGACCGCCTCATTCACCCGATAGGTCGACTTTTGACCAAAAAATCAACTTTGGTCAAAATGGTCGATTTTAACGAGAAAATCCTAAATGTCGACTTTGGCGAAAATGAATTCGATCAGTCATCAATGATCGATGATGACCATTGACGATTAGTCGACTTTTGACTAAAAGTAAACTTTAGTCGAAATTATTAATCCTTTACCGAATGAGCGATCCATTGACCGATAGGTCGACTTTGGACCAAAAGTAAATTTTGCATCAAAATTGTCGATTTTTGACCTAATGATTCGCCTCATTGACCTAAATAGGACAACTTTTGACCAAAAAGTCGACTTTGGTCAAAATGGTCGATCCTTGACCCGATGACCGACCCATTGACCCGATAGGTCGACTTTTGACCAAAAAGTCAATTTTGGTCGAAATAATCGATTTTTGACCTAATTACCAATTATTAACCTGTAAGTCGATCTCGGACCAAAAAGTCGACTTTGGTCGAAATAGTCGATCATTGACCGATTGACCGACCCATTGACCCAATGATCGACTTTCGACGAAAGTCGACTTTGGTCGAAATGGTCGATCCTTGACTCGATGACTAACCCATTGACCCAATAGGTCGACTTTTGACCAAAAAGTTAATTTTAGTCGAAATAATCGATTTTTGAATTAATGACCAACTTATTGACCCAATAAGTTAATCTCTGACAAAAAAGTCAACTTTGGTCAAAATGGTCGATCATTGACCCGAATGACTAACTCATTGACCCAGATAGGTCTAATTTTCACCAAAAAGTCGATTTTGGTCAAAATTATCAATTTTTGACCTAATGACCGACCCATATGACCCAATAAATCGACTTTTGACACAAAAGTCGACTTTGGTCGAAATGGTCGATTCTTGACCGAATGACCACTCAATTGACCCGATAGGTCGACTTTTGACCAAAAATCAATTTTGGTCAAAATAGTCAGTTTTTGACCTAATGACCAATTATTGACCCAGTAAGTCAATCTCTGACCAAAAAGTCAACTTTGGTCGAAATGGTCGATCCTTGACCCAATGACCAACCCATTGACCAATGAGGTACGACTTTTGACGAAAAATCGACTTTGGTCGAAATGATCGATCCTTGACCCAATGATCGACCCATTTGGATTAAGAAATCGACTTTTGATCAAAAGAAAATTTTGGTCGAAATAGTCGATTTTTGAATTAATGACCGATTATTGACCCAATAAGTCGATATTCGACCGAAAAATTAACTTTGGTCAAAATGGTCGATCCTTGACCGAATGACAAGACCCATTGACCTAATAGAGTCGACTTTTGACCAAATAATCAATTTTGGTCGAAATAGTCGATTTTTAACTTAATGACCACCCATTGACTCAATAAGTCGACCTTTTGACCAAAAATCGAACTTTGGTCAAAATAGGTGATTCTTGACCCAATAATGACTCATTGACCCGATAGGTTGACTTTTGACCAAAATGTCAACTTTTGGTCGAAATGGTCGATTTTGACCAATGACCACCTCGTTGACCCAATGTGTTAACTTTTGACCAAAGTCAATTTTGGTCAAAATAGTCGATTTATGACATAATGACTGATTATTGACCAACAATATTCGATATCTCGATCAAAATGACATACTCATTGTCGAATATGTCGACTTTTGACCGAAAAGTCAACTTTAGTCAAAATGGTCGATTTCGACCGATATGACCACCATTTACCGATGGGTTAACTTTTGACTAAAAAGTTTAATTTTGGTCAAAATAGTCGATTTTTGACGAATGACCAAAATAGATAATTTTTGAATAACGACCGATTAGTTGACCCGATAAGTCGATCTTCGACCGAAAAGTCGACTTTGGTCGAAATGGTCGATCCTTGACTGACGCAATACATTGACCCGAATAGGTTGACTTTTGACCAAAAAGTCAACTTTGGTCAAAATGGTCGATTTCGACCCGATGACCGACCCATTGACCGAATAGAGTTGACTTTTGACAAAAAATTTAATTTTGGTCGAAAATAGTCGATTTTGGCGTAATGACCAATTATTGACCCAATAAGTCGATCTCGACCAAAAAGTCGACTTTGGTCAAAATGGTCGATCCTTGACCCGATGATAAACCATTGACCGATATGTGACTTTTGACCGAAATAATCGATCTCGACATAATGAGCCATTGACCAATAGTCAATTTTGACAAAAAGTCGACTTTTGTCGAAATGGTCGATTTTGACCAATGGCCACCCTTTAACCAATAGAATGACTTTTGACCAAAAAGTCGATCTTTGGTCGAAATGGTCGATTCTTGACGCGATGACCGGCCCATTGACCCGATAGATTGACTTTTGACCAAAAGTCAATCTTTGGTCGAAATGATCGGTCTTGACCGATTACCGACTCATTGACTGATGAATTGACTTTTGACCAAAAGTCGACTTTGGTCGAAATGGTCGATTTTCGACCCGATGACCGCCCCGTTGACCCGATGGGTTAACTTTTGACAAAAATCTATTTTGGTCGAAATAGTCGATTTTTGACCTAATGACCGATTATTGACCCGATAGAGTCGATCTTTGACCAAAAAGTCAACTTTGGTCAAAATGAGTCGATCCTTGACCCGATGACAAACCCGTTGACCAATAGGTCGACTTTTGACCAAAAAGTCGATTTTGGTCAAAATAGTCGATTTTTGACCTAATGACCACTTATTGACCTGATAAGTCGACTTTTTGACCAAAAAGATCAACTTTGGTCGAAATGGTCGATTTTTGACAATGACACCATTGACCGATAGATCGACTTTTGACCAAAAAGTCATCTTTGGTCAAAATGGTAGATCCTTGACCTAATGTCGACTCATTGACCTAATAGGTCGACTTTTGACCAAAAAGTCGACTTTGGTCGAAAATGAGTACGACTTTTGACCTAATGACCGATTATTGACGCAGTAGGTTGACTTTTGACCAAAAGTTAATTTTGGTCAAAATGGTCGATTCTTGACCTGATGACCGACCCATTGACCAAATAAGTCGACTTTTGACCAAAAGTCATTTTTGGTCGAAATGGTCAATCCATGACCGATGATCAACTCATTGACACAAATAGAGTCGACTTTTGACCAAAAGTCGATTTTGGTCGAAATGATCAGATCTTGACTTAATGACGACTTCGATTCGACCAAGAGTCGACTTTTGATCAAAAATTGACTTTCGATCCATGACCACCATTTTGACCCAATGGTTGACTTTTAACTGAAAAACTCGATTTTGACTCGAAATAAGTCGATTTTTGACAAAAATGTCGACTTTAGTTAAAATGAGTCGATTTTTGACCCGATGACTAACCATTGACCCAATAGATCGACTTTTGACCAAAAAGTCAACTTTGGTCAAAATGGTCGATTCTTGACCGATATACTGACCCATTGACCAAATAGATTCGACTTTTGACCAAAAAGTCAATTTTGCTCGAAATGGTCGATTTCGACCGTATTGACCCAGGTTAACTATTGACTAAAATTCAATTTTGAGTCGAAATAGGTCGAGTTTTGTCAGAAATGTCATCTTTGGTCAAGATGGTTAATTTCTGACCAATGACCACCCGTTGACCCGATATGTTAACTTTTGACCAAAAATTTAATTTTGGTCAAAATAGTCGATTTTTGACTTAATGACCGATTATTGACCCAATAAGTCGATCTCGGCCAAAAATCGACTTTGGTCGAAATGGTCAGATCCTTGACCCGATAATGAAACCCATTGACCCAATTAGGTTGACTTTTGACCAAAAAATCGACTTTAGTTGAAATAGTCGATTTTGACCTAATAATGCGCTCATTGACCCAATAAGTCGACTTTTGACCAAAAAGTCGACTTTGGTCGAAATGGTCGATCCTTGACCGATGACATGACCCATTGACGAATAGATCGACTTTTGACCAAAAAGTTAACTTTGGACAGAAATAGTCGAATCTTTGACTCCGATGACCCGATTGACAATAGGTTGACTTTTGACCAAATAGTCGATTTTAGTACAAAGTAGTCGATTTTGGTCGAAATAGTCAATTTTTGAATTATGAGCGATTATTGACCCAATAAGTCGATGTCTGACTCAAAAGTTGACTTTGGTCGAAATGGTCGATCCTTGACCGATTGACCTGACTGTGAGTAAACTTGTGACCGAATAAGTCGACTTTGTGTCGAAATGGTCGATTTTTGACTTAATGACCACCATTGAGCCCGATAAGTCGACTTTTGACCAAAAAGTCAACTTTAGTCGAAATGGTCGATTTTTGACCCAATGACCGATCAATTGACCTAAAAGGTCGACTTTTGACACAAAAGTCATCTTTGGTCGAAATGGTCGATTTCGACCCTAATGACTAACTTGTTGAGTCAATAGGTCGACTTTTGACTAAAAATTGAATTTTGGTCAAAATAGGTTGAACTTTTGACCAAAAATCATCTTTGATCAAAATGGTCGATTTTTGATAAAGACCCGCATTGGTCGAAATGGTCGACTTTTGACCAAATAATCGAACTTTGATCCAAATGGTCGATTTTGACCGAAGTCGATATTGACCGAATGGTTAATCTCGACCGATAGTAGCCATTGACCGAATAGGTCGACTTTTGACCAAAAATTCGACTTTGGTCAAAATGATCGATTTCGACCGATGACCGACCTTTGACACAATAGATTCGACTTTTAATACAAAAAGTCAATTTTGGTCGAAAATAGTCGATTTTTGACTAATGACAGATTATTGACCAATAAGTCGATCTCGACTGAAAGTCGACTTTGGTCAAAATGGTCGATCCTCGATCCAATGACCGACCCATTGACTCGATAGGTCGACTTTTGACTAAAAAGTCGATCTTTAGTCGAAATGGTCGACTTATTGACCGTGTTAACCGAATAGGTATATGACCGAAAAGTCGACTTTGATCGAAATAATCGATATCGATCGAATGATCATTCATTGACTAATTGGTCGACATTTGACTAAAAAGTCAATTTTTATCGAAATAATCGATTTTAATGATCGAATAGTCAATTTTGAATTAATGACCGATTATAGACTCGATAAGTCGATCTCTGACCAAAAAGTCGACTTTGGTAAAAATGGTCGATCCTTGACCCAAATGACGAACTCATTAACCCGATAGGTCGACTTTTGACCAAAAGTCGATTTTGGTCGGAGTAGTCGATTTTGATTTAATGACCACCTGATGACTAATAGAGTCGACTTTTGGCTAAAAGTCGATTTTTGACTAGTGACCGATATTGACCGATATCGTCGATCTTGACCAAAAAGTCGGCTTTAGTCGAAATGGTCGATCCTTGACCCGATGACGACCCATTGACCCAATAGAGTCGACTTTTGACTAAAAAATCGACTTTGGTCGAAATGGTCGATTTCTGACTCGATGACCACTAGATTAGCCATGATAGGTTGACTTTTGACCAAAAATTAAATTTTGGTCGAAATTATTAATTTTTTACTAATGACCGATTATTGACCAATTAGTCGATCTCGACAAAAAGTCAACTTTGGGTAAAATGGTCGATCCTTGACCTAATGACGAATCGATTGAACCGATAGGTTAACTTTTGACTAAAAGTCGACTTTGGTCAAAATGGTCGATCCTTGACCCGATGACGACCCATTGACCCGATAGGTCGAGTTTTGACCAAAAAGTCGATTTTCGTAAAATAGTAGATTTTTGACCCGATGACAATAGGTCAATCTTAGACCAAAAAGTCAACTTTGGTCGAAATGGTCGATCCTTGACCCAATGACCGACCCATTGACCCAATAGATTGACTTTTGACCAAAAAGTCAATCTTTGGTCAAAATGAGTACGATTTTGAATTAATAATCGATTATTGACCCAATAAGTCGATATCTGGCCAAAAATTCGACTTTGGTCGAAAATGGTCGATCCTTGACCCGATGATAACCCCATTGACCGATATGTCGACATTTGACCAAAAAGTAAATTTTGGTCAAAATAGTCGATTTTGACTCAATGACCGCCCATTGACTCAATAAGTCGACTTTTGACGAAAAGTAAACATTTGGTCAAAATGGTCGATTTTGACCCGATGACGACCGATTGACCCGATAGGTAAACTTTTGACCAAAAAGTCAACTTTGGTCAAAATGGTCGATTGTTGACCTAATGACCACCCCATTGACCGAGTAGGTCGACTTTTTGACTAAAAATTTAATTTTGGTCAAAATAGTTCGATTTTTGACACTAATGACCAAAATATATCGATTTTGGAACTAATGGCCAATTATTGACCGATAAGTCGATCTCACGACCAAAAATCGACTTTGGTCAAAATGAGTCAATCCTTGACTAACGACAAACATTAATTGACCAAATAAGTCGACTTTTGACCAAGAAAGTCAATCTTTGGTCGAAATGGTCGATTTCTGATGAACGATGACCACAGAAGTTTGACCGATAGTGATTGTTGACCTAATGACTAATTATTGACCCAAAAAGTCGATCTCGACCGAAAGTCGACTTTGTTGAAATGGTCGATCCTTGACCCGATGACGAGCACATTAACTCGATAAGTCGACTTTTGACTAAATAGTCGATTTTGGTCAAAATAGTCGATTTTTGACTTAATGACCACCCATTGACGCAATAAGTCGACTTTCGACCAAAAGATCGACTTTAGTCAAAATGATCGATTTTGACCGATGACCGACTCATTGATCAGATAAGTCGACTTTTGACCAAAAAGTCGACTTTGGTACAAACTGTTTTGACCTAATGACCACCTCGTCGACCACGATGGATTAACTTTTGACCAAAATTCTATTTTGGTCGAAATTTTCATTTTTTGACTTAATGACCATTATTGACCTAATAAATCTATCTATGACAAAAAGTCGACTTTGGTCAAAATGGTCGATCCTTGACACGATGATGATCTCATTGACCCGATAGGTCGACTTTTGACCAAAAAGTTCAATTTTGGTCGAAATAGTTAATTTTCGACCCAATGACTACGCCATTGACTCAATAGATCGACTTTCGACCAAAAGTTGACTTTTGTCAAAATGGTCGATTTCTGACCGATGATCGACCCATTGACCGATAGGTCAATTTTGACCAAAAAGTCGATTTATGTCGAAAATAGTCGATTTTTGACTAATGACCGATTATTGACCCGGTAAGCCGATCTCTGACCAAAAAGTCGACTTTGGTCGAAATGGTCGATCCTTGACCCGATGACTGACCATTGACCTGATAGGTCGACTTTTGACCAAAAAGTCAACTTTGGTCAAAACGATCGATGCTTGACTTAATGACCAATCGATAGACCCAATAGGTTAACTTTTGACCAAAGTCGATTTTGATCGAAATAGTCGATTTTTGAATTAGTGACCGATTATTGACCCGATAAGTCGATCTTTGACCAAAAATTGACTTTGTCAAAATTGTCGATCCTTGACCCATATGACTCGAAGATTAACTTTTGACCAAAAAGTCGATTTTGGTCGAAATGATCGATTTTGACTGAATGACCACCGATTGACCCGATAGGTCGACTTTTGACCAAAAAGTCAGCTTTGGTCGAAATGGTCGATCCTTGACCCGATAACTGACCCATTGACCCGACATGTCAACTTTTGACGAAAAGTCGGCTTTGGTCGAAATGGTTAATTTTGGCATAATGACCACCCGTTGACCCGATAGGTCGATTTTGACCGAAAAGTCGACTTTGTTGAAATGGTCGATTTTGACCCGATGACGAACCCATTGACCCGATAGATTGACTTTTGACCAAAGTCGATTTAGGTCGAAATGATCGATCTTTGACGTGATGACCGACCCGATTGACCTGATAGGTCGACTTTTGACCAAAATGTCGACTTTGGTTAAAATGGTCGATCCTTGACCTAATGACACACATTGACTCGATAAGTTAACTTTTGACCAAAAAGATAATTTTGGACAAAATGGTCAATTTTTGACCTAATGACCACCCATTGACCCAATAGATCAATTTTTGATCAAAACGTCACTTTGGTCAAAATGGTCGATATTTGACCTAATCACGAAACATTTGATCCATTAGATAAACTTTTGACGATATTGAGTCAACAATTTGTAATTTACGACATCGATCGATATTGTTGACCCGATGACTGACCCGTTGACCCGATAGGTCGACTTTTGATAGAAAAGTCGACTTTGGTCAAAATGGTCGATCCTTGACCCGATTACCAGACCATTGACCGAATAGGTCGACTTTTGACCAAAAAGTCGATTTTGGTCAAAATAGTCGAATTTTGACCTAATGACGACTCATTGACCAAATAAGTCGACTTTTGACCAAAAAGTCGACTTTGGTCGAAATGGTCGATCCTTGACCCGATGGCGAACCCATTGACCAAGATAGGTCGACTTTTGACCAAAAAGTCAACTTTGGTCGAAATGGTCGATCTTTGACCCAATGACCGACCATTGACCCGATAAGTCGACTTTTGACCAAAAGTCGATTTTGGTCAAAATAGTCGATTTTGACCTTATGACCGAATTATTGACCCGATAAGATCGATTCTCGACCAAAAAGTCGACTTTGGTCAAAATGATCGAATCCTTGACCCAATGACCAACGTCATTGACCACGATAGAGTCGACTTTTGACCAAAAGTCGACTTTGGTCAAAATGATCGATTCCTTGACCCTAATGACGATCCATTGACCCAAAAGGTTAACTTTTGACTAAAAATTCGATTTTCGTCAAAATGGTCGATTTTGACCCAATGACGAATATTGACCCGATAAGTCGATCTCTGACCAAAAAGTCGACTTTGGTCGAAATGGTCGATCCTTGACCCGATGGCAACCCATTGACATAATAGGTCGACTTTTGACCAAAAAGTCGATTTTGGTCGAAATAGTCGATTTTTGACCTAATGACCACCCATTGACCCAATAGGTCGACTTTTGACCAAAAGTCAACTTTGGTCGAAATGGTCGATTCTTGACCCGATGACCGACGCCATTGACCCGATAGATCGACTTTTGACCAAAAAGTCATCTTTGGTCGAAATGGTCGATTCTTGACCCGATTACGACTCATTGAGCCAAATAGGTTGACTTTTGACCAAAAATTCAACTTTGGTCGAAATGGTCGATTATTGACTGATGACCGACCCGTATGACTCGAATAGGTCGATTTTGACCAAAAAGTCATCTTTGGTCAAAATGGTCGATTCTTGACCTAATTACCGACTCGTTGACCAAATATGTCGACTTTTGACCAAAAAGTCGACTTTGGTCGAAATGGTTAATCTTTGACCGATGCACCGACTCATTGACCAAATTGGTCGACTTTTGACCAAATATGTCGACTTTTGACCAAAAAGCCGACTTTGGTTAAAATGGTCGATTTCTTACCTGATGACCAGCACGTTGACCAAATAGGTCGACTTTTGACAAAAAATTTATTTTTGGTCGAAAATAGTCGATTTTTAACCTAATAACCACGTAATTGACCCAATATGTCGACTTTTGACCAAAAAGTCGACTTTGGTCAAAATGGTCGATTTTTGACCCAATGACCGACCATCGACCCGATAGATGAACTTTTGACCAAAAAGTCGATCTTTGGTCGAAATGGATCAATTCTTGACCCAATTACCGACTCATTGATCCAAATATGTCGACTTTTTACAAAAAGTCGACTTTAGTAAAAATGGTTAATTTCGATCCAATGACCTCCCCGTTCACCCGATGAGTTAACTTTTGACAAAAAATTCAATTTTGGTGAAAATAGTCAATTTTTGACCTATTGACCAATTATTGACCCAATAAGTCGATCTCGACCAAAAATCAACTTTGGTCGAAATGGATCGATCCTTGACCCGATGATAAGCTCATTGACTCGATAGGTCGACTTTTGACTAAAAAGTCGATTTTGGTCAAAATAGTACGATCTTTGACTAATGATGACCCATTGACCAATAGGCTGACTCTTGACCAAAAGTCGACTTTGGTCATAATGGTCGATTTTGACCCGATGACTAACTCCATTGACCCGATAGTTGACTTTTGACGAAAAAGTCATCTTCGTTGAAAATGGTCAATTCTTGACCCGATTACGACTCTATTGACACAATAAGTCAACTTTTGACCAAAAAATCAACTTTGGTCGAGATGGTCGATTCGACCCCATGACGCTCGATTCAATCGATAGATCGACTTTTGACCAAAAATTTAATTTTTGTCAAAATAATCGATTTTTGACTTAATGACCGATTGTTGACCTAATAAAGTCGATCTCTGACCAAAAAGTCGACTTTGGTCAAAATGGTAAATCCTTGACCTGATGACCGACCCATTGTACCTAATATGTCGACTTTTGACCAACAAGTTAACTTTGGTCGAAATGGTCGATCCTTAACTCGATGACCGATCCATTGACCCGATAGTTGACTTTTGACCAATAAATCGATTTTGGTCAAAATAGTCAATTTTGACCTAATGACCGATTATTGACCCAATAAGTCAACTTTTGACCAAAAAGTCAACTTTGGTCAAAATGGTTAATGTTTGACCTAATGACCGACCCATTGACCCGATAGATCGACTTTTGACCAAAAGTCGACTTCGGTCAAAATGATCAATCCTTGACACATTGACCAACCCATTGGCCTAATAAGTCAACTTTTGACCAAAAAATCAATTTTGGTTAATTAAGTCAAATTTTGAATTAATGACAAATTATTGACCCAATAAGTCAATCTCTTACCAAAAATATAACTTTGGTCGATATGGTCGATCCTTGACCCGATGACCGATTATTGACCCGATAAGTCGATTTTGGTGAAATAGTCGATTTTTGACTTAATGACCGACCATTGACTCGATAGATCGACTTTTGACCAAAAGTCGATTTTCGACCCGATGATCGATTATTGACTAGTAAGCCGATCTCGACCCAAAGTCGACTTTGGTCGAAATGGCGATCTTAGACTCGAAGACTAACTCGATCGACCTAATAGGTAAACTTTTGACTAAAAAATCGACTTTGGTAAAAATGGTCGATCTCTAACCTGATGACCACCTCGTTGACCGATAGATTGACTTTTGACAAAAATTTAATTTTGGTCGAAAATAATCGAATTTTACCTCATGACCAATTATTGACCCAATGAGTCAATCTTTGACCAAACAGTCAACTTTGGTCAAAATAGTCATTCCTTGACCAGATGACCAACCCATTGAACCAATAGGTCAAATTTTGACCAAAAAGTCGACTTTGGTCGAAAATGGTCGATTCCTTGACCTAATGAACGATCGATTGACCAAATAGGTCGATTTTTGACCAAAAAGTCGATTTTAGTCAAAATAGTCGATCTTTTACCTAATAATGAATTATTGAACAAGAAAGTTAATCTCTTGACAAAAAATTGACTTTAGTCGAAAATGGTCGATCCTTGACCCGATGACCGACCTGCATTGACCTAATAGGTCAACTTTTGATCCAAAAAGTCAATTTTGGTCGAAAATAGACAATTTTTGAATTAATGACCGATTATTGACTTAATAAGTCGATTATCGACCAAAAAGTTAACTTTGGTCGAAATAGTCGATCCTTGACCTGATAGCCTGAACCCATTGACCCGATAGAGTCGACATTTGACTAAAAAGTCGATTTTGAGTCAAAATAGTCGATTTTTGACATAATCACCGACCCATTGTACTCGATAGGTTGACTTTTGACCAAAAGATCGACTTTGGTCGAAATGGTCGATTTTTACCTGATAATGAATTGATTGACCTAATAAGTGAAGTTTTGACGAAAAAGTCATCTTTGGTCGAAATGGTCGATTCTTGACGCAATTACCGAGCTCATTGACCAAATAGGTCGACTTTTGACCAAAAAGTCGACTTTGGTCGAAATGGTCGATTCTGACCCGATGACGACCCAGTTGACCTGATGGATTGACTTTTGACTAAAAGTTTAATTTTTGTCAAAATAGTCGATTTTTGACTTAATGACCGAGTATTGACCCGATAAGTCGATCTTCGAGCCAAAAAGTCGACTTTGGTAAAAATGGTTAAATCTTGACCTGATAACGAACCGCATTGACCCGATAGGTCGACTTTTGACCAAAAAGTTGATTTTGGTCGAAAAAGATCAATTTTTGACCTAATGACCATATCATTGATCCAAAAGATTGACTTTTGGACCAAAAAGTCAACTTTAGTCGAAATGGTCGATTCTTGACCGATAACCAACCTATTAACTAAATTGGACAACTTTTGACCAAAAAATTATCTTTGGTCAAAATGGACAATTCTTGATACAATTACCAGCCCATTAAATCAATAGGTCAACTTTTGACGAAAAAATCACCTTTGGTCAAAATGGACAATTCTTGACCCAATTACCAACTCACTAAACCAGAATGTCAACTTTTGACCGAAAAGATCGACTTTGGTCGAAAATGGTAGATTTCGAACCTAATGTCCAGCTCACGTTGACCGATGGGTTAACTTTTGACCAAAACTTTTATTTTGGTCGAAATAGTCGATTTTTGATCTAATGACTAATTATTGACCCGATAAGTCGATCTCGACGAAAAAGTCGACTTTATTCAAAATGGTCGATGCTTGACCCGATAATGATGACCCATTGACTCGATAGGTCGACTTTTGACCAAAAAGTCATTTTATATTAAAATGAGTCAATTTTTGACCTAATGACCGATTATTGACACAATTGAGATCGACTTTTGACAAAAAAGTCGACTTTGGTCAAAATGGTCGATTTTTGACCCGATGACGAACCCATTTACCGATAGGTCAACTTTTTGACCAAAAAGTCATCTATGGTCAAAATGGTAAATCCTTGACCCAATATCCAACCCATTGACCAAATAGATCGACTTTTGACAAAAAAATTAATTTTGGTCAAAATAGTGAATTTTTGAATTATTGGCAATTTATTGACCCAATAGGTCAACTTTTGACCAAAAAGTCAGCTTTGGTTAAGATGGTAAATCCTTGACCCAATAACTAACCCATTGACCCAATAAGTCAACTTTTGACCAAAAATTCATCTTTGGTCAAAATGGTCAATCCTTGACCCAATCACCAACTCATTGACCCAATAGGATCGACTTTTGACCAAAAAGTCATTTTGGTCGAAATTATCAATTTTTGACTTAATGACCACCTCATTCACCTGAAGGTCGACTTTTGACCAAAAAGTCGAATTTGGTCGAAATTGTCGATTTCTAACACGATATCATGAAGTGTCGACTTTGGTGAAAATGGTCGATCCTTTATCCGATGACGACCCATTGACCCGATTTGTCGACTTTTGACTAAAAAGTCGACTTTGGCCAAAATTGTTAATCCTTGACCCGATGAGCGACCCATTGACCGAATAGGATAACTTTGGACCGAAAAGTAAATTTTTGTCGAAGATTGTCGATATTTTACCTAATGATCTGCCTCATTGACCTAAATAGGTCGACTTTTGACCAAAAGTCGACTTTGGTTAAAATGGTCGATCCTTGACCCAATGACGAACCCATTGACTCGATAGGCGACTTTTGACCAAAAGACGATTTTGGTCAAAATTGTCGATTTTTGACCTAATTACCGATTATTAACCCTCTAAGTCGATCTCGGACCAAAAGTCGACTTTGGTCAAAATGGTCGATCGTTGACTCGATTGACGAGCCCATTGACCGACGATTGACTTTTGACTAAAAATCGACTTTGGTCAAAATGGTCGATCCTTAACTCGATGACCAACCCATTGGCCTAATAAGTTAACTTTTGACCAAAAAGTCGATTTTGAGTCAAAATAATTGATTTTTAATTAATGACCGATTATTGACCCAATAAGTTAATCTACGACCAAAAATTGAACTTTGATCAAAATGGTCGATCATTGACCCGATGACGAACTCATAAAGCCGATAGGTAATGTTTTCACCAAAAAGTCGATTTTAGTCGAAATTGTCGATTTTGACTTAATGACCACTCATTGACCCAATAGAATCGACTTTTGAACAAAAAATCAACTTTGGTCGAAATGGTTAATCTTTGACCCAATGACCGACTAATTGACCCGATAGGTCGACTTTTGACAAAAAATCGATTTTGGTCAAAATAGTCGATCTTTGACCTAATGACCGATTATTGACCCGATAAGTCGATCTCTGATCAAAAAGTCAACTTTGGTTAAAATGGTCGATCCTTGACCGATGACGACCCATTGACAAATATGTACACTTTTGACGAAAAGTTGACTTTGGTCGAAAATGATCGATCCTTGAACCGAAGATCGACCCATTGGATTGAGAGATTCGACTTTTGAACAAAAAATCAATTTTGGTCGAAATAGTCGATTTTGAATTAATGACCGATTATTGACCCGATAAGTCGATCTCTGACCAAAAAGTTGACTTTGGTCAAAATGGTCGATCCTTGACCAAATGAACAAACCCATTGACCCGATAGGTCGACTTTAGACCAAATAGTTAATTTTGGTCGAAATAGTCGATTTTTAACTTAATGACCACCCATTGACCCAATAAGTCGACTTTTTGACCCAAAAGTCGACTTTGGTCGAAATGGTGCATTTTTACCCAATGACTGACTCATTGACCCGATGAGTTAACTTTTGACCGAAAATGTCGACTTTGGTCGAAATGAGTCGATTCGACCCGATGACCACCTCATTGACCCGATGGGTTAACTTTGGACCAAAATTCGAAGTTTAGTCGAAATAGTCGATTTATGACCAATGACCGATTATTGACCAAACAAGTCGATATTCGAACAAAAGTCGACTTTTTGTCGAAATGGTCGATCCTTGACCAATGACATACTCGTTGACCAAATAGTCAACTTTTGACGAAAAGTCAACTTTGGTCAAAATAGTCGATTTCGACCCGATGACAACCCAGTTGACCCGATGAGTTAACTTTTGACCAAAAAGTTTAATTTTGAGTCGAAAATAGTCGATTTTTGACCTAATGGCAAAATAGATAATTTTGAATTAATGACCGATTATTGACCCGATAAGACGATCTCTGACCAAAAGTCGACTTTGGTCAAAATGGTCGATTTTGACTGATGACCGACATCGATTGACCCGATAGGTTAACTTTTGACAAAAAATTTAATTTTAGTCAAAATAGTCGATTTTTGACGTAATGAGCAATTATTGACCCAATAGATCGACCTCTTGACCAAAAAGTCGACTTTGGTCGAAATGGTCGATTCTTGACCCGATGACAAATCCATTGACCGAATATATCGACTTTTGACCAAAAAGTCAATTTTGGTCAAAATTGTCGATTTTTGACTGAATGACCGCTCGTTGACCTAATAGGTCAATTTTTGACCAAAAGTCGACTTTGGTCAAAATGGTCGATTTTGACCGAATGACAACCCCTTTAACCTATAGGTCGACTTTTGACCAAAAAATCATCTTTGGTCGAAAATGGTCGATTCTTGACACATTGACCGGCCCATTGACCAATAGGTCGACTTTTGACCAAAAAGTCATCTTTGGTCGAAATGGTCGATTCTTGACCCGATTACCGACTCATTGACCCGACAGATCGACTTTTGACCAAAAGTCGACTTTGGTCGAAATGGTCGATTCTACAGCCGATGACCGCTCATTGACCGATGGGTTAACTTTTGACCAAAAATTCAATTTTGGTCGAAATTGTCGATTTTTGACCTAATGACCGATTATTGACCCGATAAAGTCGATCTTTGACTAAAAAGTCGACTTTGTTCGAAATGGTCGATCCTTGACCCCGATCAAAGACACCTATTGACCCGATAGATTGACTTTAGAACTAAAAGATCTTACTTTGGTCGAAATGGTCACATTTTTGACCTAATGACCGATGATTGACACAATAAGTCGATTTTTGACCAAAAAGTCGACATTGGTCGAAATGGTCGATTCTTGACCGAATGACCGACTCATTGACCCAATAGGTCGACTTTTGATCGAAAAGTCATCGTTGGTCGAAATGGTAAATCCTTGACCCGATATCGACCCATTGACTTAATAGGTCGACTTTTGACCAAAAAGTCGATTTTGGTCGAAATAGTAAATTTTTGACTTAATGACCAATTATTGACACGATATGTCGACTTTTGACCAAAAAGTTAACTTTGGACAAAATGGTCGATCCTTGACCCAATGACCGACCCATTGACCCGAATAAGTTGACTTTTGACCAAAAAGTCAATTTTGGTCGAAATGAGTCGATCCTTAACCTGATAGTAACGATCATTGACCACGAAAGGATTAACTTTTGACCAAAAGTCGACTTTGACGACCCAACGACCAACTATTGACCCAATGAGTTAACTTTTAACTAAAGATTCAATTTTGGTCGAAATAGAATCGACTTTTGACAAAAAAGTCGACTTTAGTTAAAATGGTCAATTTTTGACCCAATGACCAACCATTTGACCCGAATAGATAAACTTTTGACCAAAAAGTCATCTTCGGTCAAAATGGTCAATTCTTGACCCATTTACCAACTCATTGACCAAATATGTCAACTTTGGACCAAAAAGTTAACTTTGTTCGAAATGGTCGATTTACGCCAACGATAGCCTGATTGACCCGATGGGTTAACTTTTGACTAAAAATTCGATTTTGGTCGAAATAGGATTGAAGCTTTTGTCCAAAATGTCGATCTTTGGTCGAGATAGATTCAATTTCGTAACTCGATGACCGACCCCATTGACCCGATAGGTTAACTTTTGACTAAAAATTCGATTTTGGTCGAAATAGTCGATTTTGACCTAATGACCGACTATTGACCCAATAAGTCGATCTCGACCAAAAGTCGAGTTTGGTCGAAATGGTCGATCCTTGACCCGATGACGAACCCATTGACCCAATTCATCGACTTTTGACCAAAAAGTCGATTTTAGTCAAAATAGTCGATTTTGACTGTAATGACCACTCATTGACCGAATAGGTCGACTTTTGACCAAAAAGTCGACTTTGGTCAAAATGGTCGATCCTTGACCTGATGACCGACCCATTGACCCGAATAGGTCGACTTTTGACCAAAAAGTTAACTTTGGTCGAAATGGTCGATCATTGACCCGATGACGACCCGTTGTCCGATTGGTCGACTTTTGACAAAAAAATCGATTTTGTTCAAAATAGTCGATTTTGACCTTATGACGAATTATTGACCCGATAGGTCGATTCTCGACCAAAAAGTCGACTTTAGTCGAAATGATCGATCCTTGACCCGATGACCGACGTATTGACCCGATAGGTCGACTTTTGACCAAAAAGTCGACTTCGGACGAAAATGTTCGATCCTTGACCCGATGACGACCCAATGGCTTAATAGGTCGACTTTTGACCAAAAGTCGATTTTGGTAAAAGTAGTCGATTTTGGTCGAAATAGTCGATTTTTGACTTATGACCAATTATTGACCCATAAGTCGATGTCACGATCAAAAAGTCGACTTTGGTCGAAATGGTCGATCCTTAACCCAATGATGAACCCATTGACCAGATAGGTCGACTTTTGACAAAATAGTCGACTTTGGTCGAAATGGTCGATTTTGACTTAATGACCACCCAGTGACCCAATAGGTCAACTTTTGACCAAAAGTCAACTTTAGTCAAAATGATCAATTTTTACCTAATGACCGACTAAAGATCGACTTTTGAACAAAAAGTCATCTTTGGTCGAAAATGGTCGATTTTCGACCGATGACAACCACTATTGAGCCATTGTAGGTTAACTTTTAATCAAAAAATTCAATTTTAGTCGACATAGGTGAACTTTTGACCAAAAAGTCACCTTTGGTCGAAATGGTCGATTTCGACCCGATGATCGACTTTGTTCTCTAATAGGTTAACTTTTGACTAAAAATTTAATTTTGGTCAAAATTGTCGATTTTGAACTAATGACCGATTATTGAACCGATAAGTTAATCTCGACCGATAACTGATCCATTGACCAAAATAGGTCGAATTTTAACCAAGAAGTCGACTTTGAGTCGAAATGATCGATCCTTGACCCAATGACCGAACCTTTGCCCAATAAGTGACATTAGACTTAAAAGTCGATTTTAGTCAAAATAGTCGATTTTAGTCGAAATAGTCGATTTTTGAATTAATGACCGATTATTGACCCGATAAGTCGATCTCGACCAAAAAGTCGACTTTGGTAAAAATGGTCGATCCTTGATCCGATGACCAGCCCATTGACCCAATAGGTCGACTTTTGACTTAAAAGTCATCTTTGGTCGAAATATGGTTCTTAACCGATTGCCGAATCATTGACCAAATAGAGTCGACTTTATGATCAAAAATTGACTTTGGTCGAAATGTTCGATTTCTGACCCGATGATCACTTTATTGACCTAATTGGTCAACATTTGACAAAAAAATTAATTTTTGTCGAAATAGTCGATTTTGACCTGATGACGAAATATTGATTTTTGAATTAATGAACGATTATAGACCCGATAAGTCGATCTCTCGCAAAAGTCGACTTTGGTAAAAATGGTCGATCCTTGACCAAATGACAAACTCATTAAGAAAATAGAGTCGACTTTTGACCGAAAAGTCGATTTTGGTCGAAGTAGTACGATTTTGACCTAATGACCACCCATTGAACCAATAGGTCAGCTTTTGAGTCTAAAAGTCGATTTTTGACCTAATGACCGATTATTGACCCGGTATGTCGATCTCGACCAAAAAGTCGACTTTAGTCAAAATGGTCGATCCTTGACCCGATGACGAACCCATTGACTGATAGGTCGACTTTTGATCAAAAAATCGACTTTGGTCGAAATGGTCGATTTTAACACAATGACCACCCCGTTAACCCGATAGGTCGACTTTTAACCAAAAATTTAATTTTTGGTCGAAATTAGTCGAATTTTTGACCTAATGATCGATTATTGACCCGATTAGTCGATCTCGACCAAAAAGTCGACTTTGGGTAAAATGAGTCGATCCTTGACCCGACGACGAAACCATTGACCCGATAGGATAACTTTTGACCGAAAAGTCGACTTTGGTTAAAATGGTCGATCATTGACCCGATGACCGACCCATTGATCCGATAGGTCGACTTTTGACAAAAAAAGTCGATTTTCGTAAAATAATCGATTTTTGACCGAAGTAAGCCGTCTTGGACCAAAAGTCGACTTTGGTCGAAATGGTCGATCCTTGACCCGATGACCCGGCCATTGACCTAATTGAGTCGACTTTTGACCAAAAAAGTCAATTTTGGTCGAAATTGTCGATTTTTGAATTAATAATCGATTATTGACCCAATAAGTTAATATCGACCAAAAATTGACTTTGGTCAAAATGAGTCGATCCTTTGCCGATGATAACCCCATTGACCCAATAGAGTTGACATTTGACCAAAAAGTAAATTTTGGTCAAAATAATCGATTTTTGACCTAATCACTACCCATTGACTCGATAGATCGACTTTTGACCAAAAGTCAACATTGGTAAAAATGGTCGATTCTTGACTCGATGATCGACCCATTGACCGATAGGTAAACTTCGACTAATAAATTAACTTTGGTCAAAATGGTCGATTTGTGACCGATGACCACCCGTTGACCTGATAGGTCAACTTTTGACTAAAATTTAATTTTGGTCAAAATAGATCGATTTTGACATGATGAACAAAATATCGATTTTGGAATTAATGACGATTATTGACCTGATAAGTCGATCTCTCGACCAAAAAGTCGACTTTGGTCGAAATGGTCGATCCTTGACCCGACTGACAACTCATTGACCCGATATGGTCGACTTTTGACAAAAAGTCGATCTTTGGTCAAAATGGTCGATTTCTGACCTGATGACAGCCGAGTTGACCCGAAAGGATTAACTTTTGACCAAAAATTCGATTTTGGTCGAAATAGTCGATTTTTGACCTAATGACCGATTATTGACCCAATAAGTCAATCTTCGACCGAAAAGTCGACATTGGTCGAAATGGTCGATCCATTGACCCGATGATAAGCCCATTGACCGATAAGTCGACGTTTGACCAAAATGTCGATTTTGGTCGAAATAGTCGATTTTGACTAATGATCGCTCATTGACCGATAGATTAACTTTTGACCAAAAGTCGACTTTGGTCGAAATGGTCGATTTTTGACCCGATGACCGATCCGATTAACACGATAGGATAACTTTTGGCTAAAAAATCATCTTTGGTCGAAATGGTCGATTCTTTACGCATTACCGACCCGATTGATCCAATTGGTCAACTTTTGACTAAAAAGTCATCTTAGGTCAAAATGTTGCTCAAAATGAGTGTTGCTCAAAAAGATGAATTCTTGACCCAATTACTAACTCATAGACCCAATAGGTCAACTTTTGACCAAAAAGTCAACTTTGGTAAAAATGGTCAATTTCTGACCCAACGTTCACCCTATTGACCCGATGGGTTAACTTTTGACCAAAAATTCTATTTTGGTCAAAATAGTCAATTTTTGACCTAATGACCGACTATTGACTGAATAAGTCGATCTCTGACTAAAAGTCGGCTTTGTTGAAAATGGTCGATCCTTGACCCGATAATGAACCCATTAACCCGATAAGTCGACTTTTGACTAAATAGTCGATTTTGGTCGAAATAGTCGATTTTTGACTTAATGACTGACCCATTGACGCAATAAGTCGACTTTTGACCAAAAAGTCAACTTTGGTCGAAATGGTCGATTTTGACCGATTAGCGATCATTGACCGATAGACGACTTTTGACAAAAAGTCGACTTTGGTCAAAATGGTCGATTTCGACCCGATGACCACCTCGTTGACACAATAGGTTAACTTTTGACCAAAAATTCATTTTGGTCGAAATTTTCATTTTTGACTTAATGACGATTATTGACCCGATAAGTCACATCTGCGACCGAAAAGTCGACTTTGATCAAAATGGTCGATCCTTAACCGAAGACAATCTCATTAACCCGATAGAGTCGACTTTTGACCAAAAGTTAATTTTGGTCGAAATTGTCGATTTTTGACTGTAATGAGCACCATTGACTCGATAGGTCGACTTTTGACAAAAAGTCGACTTTAGTCAAAATGGTTAATCCTATGACAATAGACCCATTGACCCGATAGGATATATTTTGACAAAAAGTCGATTTTGGTCAAAATGGTCGATTCTTGACAATAACGAGCCCATTGACCTAAATAAGTTGACTTTTAACCAAAAAGTCAACTTTGGTCGAAATGATCGATTTTTGACAATAATGACCGATTCATTGACGATAGATCAACTTTTGACCAAAAAGTCGATTTTGGTCGAAATATTTCGATCTTTTGACGCGATAGACGAGCTTTATTGACCCGATAAAGTCGACTTTTGACCAAAAAGTAAACTTTGATCGAAAATGGTCGATCCTTGACCGATAACTGACCCATTGACCCGATAGGTCGACTTTTGACAAAAAGTCGATTTTGGTCAAAATAGTCGAATTTTGACCTAATGACCGCCCATTGACCGAATAGGTCGACTTTTGACCAAAAAGTCGACTTTGGTCGAAATGGTCGATTCTTGACCCGATGGCTAGACCATTGACCCGATAGATTGACTTTTGACCAAAAGTCGACTTTAGTCGAAATGGTCGATTCTTGACCTAATGACCAACTGCATTGACCCAATAAGTCGACTTTTGAACAAAAAGTTAATTTTGAGTCGAAATTAGTCGATTTTGGACATAATGACGAATTAATGACCCGATAAGTTGATCTGCGACCAAAAGTCGACTTTGAGTCGCAAATGGTCGATCCTTAACTCGATAACGAGCCCATTGAACCAATCGATCGACTTTTGACCAAAAATCGACTTTGGTCGAAATAGTTAAATCGTTGACCCGATAATACCCGACTTGACCTAATAGATCGACTTTTGACAAAAAAGTCAATTTTTGATCAAAATAGTAATTTGTTATACTTATTGACCGATTATTGACTCGATAAAGTGACGACTTTTGACCGAAATGTCGACTTTGGTTAAAATGGTCGATCCTTGACCCAATGATCGAACTTATTGACTCGATAGTTCACCTTTTGACCAAAAAGTCGACTTTGGTCGAAATGATCGATTCTTGACACAATGACCGACTCATTAACTTGATAAGATTGACTTTTGACGAAAAGTTAATTTTGGTCGAAATTGTCGATTTTTGACCTAATGACCACTTCATTGACCAAAAGTTAACTTTTGACCAAAAAGTCGAATTTGGTCGAAATGGTCGATTTCGACGAAAATGACTTGCAAATGTCGAGTTTTGGTCGAAAATTGTCAATCCTTAATCGAAGACCAATCCATTGACCTGATTGTTAATCCTTGACCTTGATAATGACCGACACATTGACTTAATAGTTGACTTTTGACCAAAAGATCGATTTTGCTCAAAATTGTCGATTTTTAACCTACTGACAGACCCATTGACCTAAAAGATCTGACTTTTGACCAAAAAGTCATTTTTGGTCAAAATAATCGATTTTGACTTATTGGCGAATCATTGACCGAATAGGTTAACTTTTGACAAAAATTCGACTTTGGTCGAAATGGTCGATCCTTGACCTAATAATGAGCCCATTGACCGAATAGTTCGACTCTTGACCAAAAGTTGACTTTTGTCGAAATAATCAAATTTTGATCTAATGACCGATTATTGACCCGATAAGTCGATCTTTGACCAAAAAGTTAACTTTGGTCAAAATGATCGATTCTTGACCGATAGTGTACGACACTTTTGACCAAAAGTCGAATTTGGTCAAAATAATCGATTTTGATCCAATGACCACCCATTGACTCGATAAATCGACTTTTGACCAAAATTCGACTTTGGTTAAAATGGTCGATTTTTGACCTAATGACCGACCCATTGACCCGAATAGAGTCGACTTTTGAGCAAAAAGTCATCTTTGGTCAAAATGGTCGATTCTTGATCCAATGACTGACTCATTGACTAAATAGAGTTGACTTTTGACCAAAAAGTAAACTTTGGTCGAAATGGTCGATCTCTAACACGATAATGACCCGTTGACTCAACGGGTCGACTCTTGACAAAAATTCGACTTTGGTGAAAATAGTCGATTTTTGACCTAATGACCCGATGAGTTAATCTCGACTCGAATAATCGACTTTGGTCGAAATTGTCGATCCTTGACCCGATAATGAGCCGATTTGACTCGATAGGTCGACTCTTGAACAAAAAATCGATTTTGGTCGAAATAGTCGATTTTTGACGAATGACCGCTCATTGACCCAAAGGTCGACTTTTGACCAAAAGTCGACTTTGGTAAAAATGATCAATTTTGATTCAATCACCGATTATTGACCCGATAGAGTCGATCTTTGACAAAATTGACTTTAATCGAAATAGTCGATCGTTGACCCGATGACCAATCCGTTGACCCAATAGGTTAAATTTTGACCATAAAGTCGATTTTGGTCAAAATAGTCAATTTTGATATAATGACCGCTCATTGACCTAATAAGTCGACTTTTGACAAAAAATCGACTTTGGTCAAAATGAGTCGATTTTTGTCTAATAACTGACCCATTGACCCAATACGTCGACTTTTGACCAAAAAGTCGATTTTGGTCGAAATTGTCGATCTTTTGACCGATAAGCTGACCCATTAACCCAATAGGTCGAACTTTTGACCAAAAAGTTAACTTTAGTCAAAATGGTCGATCCTCGACTCTGATGACCGACTCATTGACTCGATAGGTTAACTTTTGACGAAAAGTTCACTTTTGGTCAAAATTATCGATTTTGACCTAATGACCATTATTGACCCGATAAGTCGACTTTTGACCAAATAGTCGAGTTTGGTTAAAATGATCGATTTCTGACCCGATAACCAACCCATTGACCTGATAGGTTGACTTTTGACCAAAAAGTCAACTTTGGTTAAAATGGTTAATCCTTAACTTAATGACACCTATAGACCAATAGAGTCGACTTTTGACAAAAATAGTTAATTTTTGACATAATGACCAATTATTGATCCGATAAGTCGATCTCTGACAAAAGGTCGAGCATTGGTCAAAATGGTCGATCCTTGACCCGATGACAGACTCATTGACCCGATAGGTCGACTTTTGACCAGAAAAGTCGAACTTTAGTCAAAATAGTTAATCTTTGACCAAATGACGACCCATTGACACAATATAGTCGACTTTTGACCAAAAAGTTAATTTTGGTCGAATATAGTCGATTTTGACCTGAATGACCGACCATATTGACCCGATATATTAACTTTTAACCAAAAGGTCGACTTTGGTCGAATGATAAATTCTTGACCGAATGACCATCCCATTGACCCGAAGGTCGACTTTTGACAAAAAGTGAACTTTAGTCAAAATACTTGATCTTTGACACAATGACCGACCCATTGACATGATAGGTCGACTTTTGACCAAAAAGTTAATTTTAGTCGAATATAGTCGATTTTTGACCCGAATGACGCGCCTATTGACCCAATATATGAACTTTTGACCAAAAGTCGACTTTGGTCACGAAAATTTGATCGACGATAATGACCACGATTGACCCCGAAGATTGACTTTTGACAAAAAATTCGATTTTTGTCAAAATAGTTAAATTTTGACCTAATGACCGATTATTGATCCGATAAGTCGATTTCGACTAAAGAGTTAACTATTGACGAAAATGTCGGCTAAAGTCAAAATGGTCGATCTTTGACCCGATAAGTCGATCTTTGACATAATGACAAGCTCATTAATTCGATAGGTCGACTTTTGACCAAAAAGTCGATTTTGGTCGAAATAGTCGAATTTTTGACCTAATGACCACCGATTGACCCGATAGGTCGACTTTTGGACCAAAAAGTCGACTTTTGTCAAAATGGTCGATTTTCGACATAATGTCAGCCCATTGACCGGTAAGTCGATTTTGACCGAAAAGTCGATTTGTGATCGAAATGGTCGATTTTAACCTAATAACCGATTATTGACCGATAAGTCGATCTCGACCGAAAATTGACTTTGGTCGAAATGGTCGATCCTTGACACCAATGACCGAACCATTGACCCAATAGATCGACTTTTGACCGAAAAGTCGACTTTGGTTAAAACGGTCGATGCTTGACTTAATGACTAACCCATTGGCCCAATAGGTTAACTTTTGACCAAAAAGTCGATTTTGGTCGAAATAATCGATTTTGAATTAATGACCGATTGACGACCGATAAGTCGATCTTGACCAAAAAGTCGACTTTGGTCGAAATTGTCGATCCTTGACCCATGACGACCCATGACCAATAGGTCGACTTTTGACGAAAAGTCGATTTTGGTCGAAATAGTCGATTTTTGACCTAATGACCGACCCATTGACCTAATAGGTCGACTTTTGACCAAACAGTCGACTTTTGGTCGAAATGAGTCGATCCTTGACCCGATAACAAACCCATTGACTCGACATGTTAAATTTTGACCAAAAGTTAGTTTTGGTCGAAATAGTTAATTTTTGACATAATGACCCCCATTGACCTGATAGGTCGACTTTGGTAAAAGTCGACTTTGGTTGAAAATGGTCGATTTTGACCTCGATGGTCCGACCCATGACCCGATACGTCGACTTTTGACCAAAAAAGTCGATTTAGGTCGAAAATTCTCGATCTTTTACGCGATAAGCGGCCCATTAGTCGAATAGGTCCATTTTTGACCAAAATGTCGACTTTGGTTAAAATGGTCGATCCTTGACTCAATGACCGGCCCATTGACTCGATAGAGTCGGACCGAAAAGTTAATTTTGGTCGAAAATTATCAATTTTTGACCTAATAATGACCGATTCTTTGCGTAAGAGATCGACTTTTGACCAAAAAGTCGACTTTAGTCGAAATGGTCGATCCTTGACCCGATTACCGGCCCATTGACCTCGATAGGTCGACTTTTGTACCAAAAGTCGATTTTAGTCGAAAATAGTCGATTTTTGACCTATTGAGCAATTATTGACTCGATAAGTCGATCTCTTGACCAAAAAGTCGACTTTGGTCGAAATGAGTCGATCCTTGACCCGATGACCGATTATTGACACGATAAGTTAATTTTGATCGAAGTTGTCTATTTTTGACTTAATGACCCATTAACTAGATAGATCGACTTTTGACCAAAAGTCGATTTTTGACCCGAATGACCGATTATTGACCCGATGAGCCGATCTCGACCAGAAGTTAAATTTGGTCGAAATGGTCGATTTTTGACTCGATGACCAACCCATTCACCTAATAGGTCGACTTTTACTGAAAAATCGACTTTGGTCGAAATGATCGATTCTAACCAATGTAGCCGATTGTTGATAGGTGACTTTTGACCGAAAATTTAATTTTGGTCGAAATTATCAGATTTTGACCTCATGACCGATTATTGACCCAAAAAGTTAATCTCGACCAAAAAGTCGACTTTGGCAAAATGGTCGATCCTTGACCCGATGATGACCCATTGACCCGATATGTTAACCTTTGACGAAAAGTCGACTTTGGTCGAAATGGTCGATTCCTTGACCGATGACCGATCCTTTGACCGAAAAGGTCGATTTTTGACTAAATATTCGATTTAGGTCGAAATCGTCGATTTATGACCGAATGACCAATTATTGACCCAATAAGTCGATCTTTAACCAAAAAGTCGACTTTGGTCAAAATGGTCGATTCATGACCGATAATGAACCATTGACGAAATAGGCCGACTTTTGACCAAAAAGTCGATTTTGGTCGAAATAGTCGATTTTTGACATAATGACCGCCCATTAACCCGATAAGTCGACTTTTGAGCAAAAAGTCGACTTTGGTCGAAATGGTCGATTTCGACCGATGACGAACCATTGACCGATAGATCGACTTTAGACCAAAAAGTCGTCTTCGGTTAGAATGGTCGATTCTTGACTCGATTACCGACACATTGAGCCAAATAGGTTAACTTTTGACCAAAAAGTCGACTTTGGTCGAAATGGTCGATTTTTTACCTGATGACGACCCATTGACTCGAAAGATCGAATTTTGACCAAAAATTCATCTTATGTCGAAATTAGTCGATTCTTGACCTAATTACCGACTCATTGACCAAATATGTCGACTTCGACCCAAAAGTCGACTTTGGTCGAAATGGTCGATTTTGACCGATTACCGACTCATTGACCAAATAGGTCGGCTTTTGACCAAATAGAGTCGACTTTCGACCAAAAAGTCGACTTTAGTTAAAATAGTCGATTTCTTACGTAATGACCGCCCAGTTGACCCAAATATATCGACTTTTGACAAAAAATTTAATTTTGAGTCGAAATAGTCGGTTTTTAACCTAATGACCACATTGACCTGATAGATCGACTTTTGACCAAAAGTCGACTTTGGTCGAAATGGTCGATTCTTTAACCACGACCGATAGATCGACTTTTTGACCGAAAAGTCGATCTTTGGTCGAAATGGTCGATTCTTGACCCGATTTCCAACTCATTGTCCAAATATGTCGACTTTTGACAAAAAGTCAACTTTGGTCAAAATGGTCGATTTCTGATCCGATGACCTGACCCGTTCACCCGATGGGTTAACTTTTGACCAAAAATTCGATTTTGGTCGAAATAGTCGATTCTGACCTAATGACCGACTATTGACCCATTAAGTCGACTCTCGACCAAAAATCGACTTTGGTCGAAATAGATCGATCCTTGACCTAATTGACGAACTCATTGTCCGATAGGTCGACTTTTGACCAAAAAGTCGATTTTGGTCAAATAGATGAATTTTTGACCCGATGATCGACCCATTGACCAAAAGGTCGACTTTGGTCATAATGTTGATTTTTGACCCAGTAACCCATTGACCCGATAGTTCGAAGTTTTGATCAAAAAGTCGATCTTCGTTCGAAATAGTCGATTCTTGACCCGATTATCAAGCTCTTTGACTAAATAGGCTAACTTTTAACCAAAAAGTCGACTTTGGTCGAGATGGTCGATTTCGACCCCATGACCACTCCGTTGACCGATAGATCGACTTTTGACCAAAATTTAATTTTTAGTCGAAATAATCGATTTTGACCTAATGACCGATTGTTGACCCAATAAGTCGATCTCTGACCAAAAGTCGACTTTGGTCAAATGGTAAATCCTTGACCCGATGACCGACCCATTGACCCAATATGTCGACTTTTGACCAAGCGATTGACTTTGGTCGAAATGGTCGATCCTTGACCCGATGACCGATCCTTTGACCCAATAGTTCGACTTTTGACCAATAAATTAATTTTGGTCGAAATAGTCGATTTTGACCTAATGACCGATTGATTGACCAAATAAGTCGATCTCGACCAAAAGTCGACTTTGGTCGAAATGGTTAATGTTTGACCAATGACTAACCCATTGACTGAATAGGTCAACTTTTGACCAAAAACTTCGACTTTGGATCAAAATGATCGATCCTTGACCTATTAACTCGACCCATTGGCCTAATAGGTCGACTTTTGACCAAGAAGTCAATTTTGGTCAATAATAGTCGATTTTGACTTAATGAACAATTATTGACCTGATAAGTCGATCTCTTACCAAAAGTACAACTTTGGTCGAAAATGGTTAATCCTTGACCCGATGACCGACTTATTGACCGATAAGTCGATTTTGATCAAAGTAGTCGATTTTTTACTTAAATGACTTCGATTAACCCAATAGGTTAACTTTTGACGAAAAGTCGATTTTCGACCTAATGACCGATTATTGACCTAGTAAGTCGACTCTTGACCAAAAGTCGACTTTGGTCAAAATGGTCGATCATTGACTCGATGACCGGCCATTGACCTAATAAGTCGACATTTTGACTAAAAAGTCGACTTTGGTCGAAATGGTCGATTTCTGACTCGATGACCGCCCTGTTGACCCGATGGGTCGACTTTTGACCAAAAATTTAATTTTGGTCGAAATTATCGAATTTTTACCTCATGACCGATTATTGACCCGATAAGTCGATCTTGACCAAAAGTCGACTTTGGTCGAAATGGTCGATCCTTGACCCGATAACTGACCCATTGAACCAATAGGTTAACTTTTGACTAAAAATCAACTTTGAGTCGAAATGGTCGATTCCTTGACCCGATGACTAACTCATGTGACCAAATAGGTCGATTTTTGACCAAAAAGACAATTTTAGTCAAAATAGTCGAATTTTTTACCTAAAGACCGATTTTTGTCGAAATAGGTAATTTTTGACATAATAATCGACCTGCGCATTAACCCGATAGGTCGACTTTTGACCGAAAAGTCGAATTTGTCGAAATGTTCGATTCTTTGACCTGATGAGTCGACTATTGACCCGATACGTCGATCTTTTGACCGAAAAGTCGATTTAGGTCGAAATTTTCGATCTTTTACGCAATGAGCGACCATTAACTTGATAGGTCGACTTTTGACCCAATAGATTGACTTTGGTTAAAATGAGTCGATCCTTGACCAATAATCGACGCCATTGACTCGATAGGTTAACTTTTGACAAAAAGTTAATTTTGGTCAAAATTGTCGATTTTGACCAATGAGCACCCATTTATTCGTATAGGACGACTTTTGACCAAAAGTCGACTTTGTTTAAAATGGTCGATATTTGACCTAATGACGAACCATTCGACCCATTAGATAAACTTTTGACGATCTTCGGTCAAAATATTGATTATGACCTGATCGATTGCCCGATAGACTCGATGACTCGACACGATTGACTCAATAGGTCGACTTTTGACGATAAAGCCGACTTTGGTCGAAATGGTCGATCCTTGACCCGATGACTGACCCATTAACCCAACATGTTAAATTTTGACAAAAAAGTTAATTTTCGACATAATGACCTGCCATTAACCCAATAGGTCGACTTTTGACCAAAAAGTCGACTTTGTTGCAAAATGGTCGATTTTGACCCGATAGTAGCACATTGACTCGATACGTCGACTTTTGACCAAAAGTCGACTTTAGGTCGAAATGTTCAACCTTTTACCCGATAGACGGCCCATTAACCTGATAGGTCGACTTTTGACCAAAATGTCAACTTTGGTTAAAATTGTGAATCTGTGACCTGAATACCGAGCTCATTGACTCGATAGGTTAACTTTTGACCAAAAAGTTAATTTTGGTCGAAATTGTCGATTTTTGACTAATGACCGACCGTCTTGACGATAGGACCGACTTTTGACCAAAAAGTCGATTTTGGTCGAAATGGTCGATATTTGACCCGATGACGAACATTTGACCGATTAGATAAACTTTTGACTCGATCTTCGACCAAAATGTCGATTCGACCCAAATCACTACCGTGGACCTCGATGACGACCCATTGACCCGATAAGTCGACTTTTGACGATAAAGTCGACTTTGGTCGAAATGGTCGATTTTGACCGATGACCGACCCGTTGACCCAATAGGTCGACTTTTGACCAAAAAGTCGACTTTGGTCGAAATGGTCGAACCTTGACCCGATAATCAATCACTTGACCCGATAGAGTCGACTTTTGACAAAAAAGTCGATTTTGGTCGAAATAGTTAATTTTTGATTTAATGACCGCCCATTGACCACATAGGTCGACTTTTGACCAAAAGTCAACTTTGGTCGAAATGTTCGATTTTCGACTCGATGATGCGACCCATTGACCCGATAAGTTAACTTTTGACCAAAAATCTGACTTTGGTCTAAATGGTCGATTGTTGACCCGATGACGACCATTGACCTGATAAATCGACTTTTGAACAAAAAGTTAATTTTGGTCAAAATAGTCGATTTTAACATAATGACGAATTATTGACCGATAAGTCAATGCGAGACCTAAAAGTCGACTTTGATCATAATTGCCGATCCATAACCCCGATGACCAACCCATTGACCCGATAGATTGACTTTTGACCAAAAGTCAACTTTGGTCAAAATAGTAAATCGTTGACCCGATGACCGACCCATTTGACCTAATAGATCGATTATTGACCAAAAGTCAATTTTGGTTAAAATAGTAAATTTTTTACTTATTGACCGATTATTGACCTGATAAGTCGACTTTTGACCAAAAAGTCGACTTTTGGTCAAAATGGTCGATCCATGACCTGATAACGAGCCCATTGAGCCAATAGTTCAACTTTTGACCAAAAAGTCAACTTTGGTCAAAATGGTCAATCCTTGAAACATTGACCAACTCATTAACCTAAAAGGACCATTTTTGACCAAAAAGTCAATTTTTGACATAATGACCACCTCATTGACCCAAAAGTCTAACTTTTTACCAAAAAGTCAAATTTGGCCAAAATGGACGATTTACGCACTGACAATTGATCAAATGTCGAGTTCGGTGAAAATTGTCGATCCTTGATCATGAACTCGACCGTTGATCCGATTTGTCGACTTTTGACTAAAAAGTCGACATTGGCCAAAATGGTTAATCCTTGACCTAATGACGACACATTTGACCCGATAGGTCAACTTTTGACAAAAAAGTTGACTTTGGTCAAAATAGAAAATCGTTGACCCAATGACCAACCCACTGACCTAATAGATCGACTATTGACCAAAAAGTCATTTTTAGTTAAAATAGTAAATTTTTGACTTATTGACCAATTATTGACCCAATAGGTCAACATTTGACCAAAAAGTAAACATTGGTAAAAATGGTCAATTTTTGACCGATAACTGACTCATTGACCGATAGGTAAACTTTTGACCGAAAGTCAACTATGGTCAAAATGGTCAATTTCTAACCCAATGACCACCCCGTTCACCCGATGGGTCAACTTTTGACAAAAAATTCAATTTTGGTCGAAATAATCGATT
>JAKZJZ010002440.1:0-16556 GCA_022702705.1 Papilionanthe hookeriana x Papilionanthe teres
CGGAACTGATGATCGACATTGCTTCAACACATGAAATATTTTCATTCATGGATGGATCTTCGTGGATACAACCGGATAAAGATGGCACCGTAAGACGAAAAGCTCACGGCATTCGGAACACCAATCGGAGTGTATTGCTACACAGTAATGCCATTCAGACTAAAGAACGCAGGAGCAACATACCAAAGAGCAATGACAAAGATTTTTGATGAGCTCATTCACAACCAAGTTGAGTGCTATGTGGATGATGTGGTCATCAAAAGAAAACTGAAGGAAGATCACCTGTATGATTTGAGAATTGTCTTCGAGCGACTAAGACAACACAACCTTAAGATGAGTCCCTTTAAATGCGCCTTCGGCGTCACCTCTGGGAAATTCTTAGGATTCGTTGTCCGACATCGCGGGATCGAAATTGATTCGGAAAAGATTAAAGCTATCTTAGAAATGCCGCCTCCCAAAACCTTAAAACAGTTACGATCCTTTCAAGAGAAGCTGGCATATCATCGACGCTTTATTTCGAACTTGTCAGGTAGGTGTCAGCCCTTCTCGGCATTTGTTAAAAAGGACGCCAAATTCGTTTGGGAAGAGAAATGCTAACGGGCCTTCGAGGACATTAAACAATACTTAATGACACCTCCTGTCTTAGCAACCCCAGTCTCGTGTAGACCGTTGATACTTTATACCACGGTTCTAGACGACTCCCTTGGAGCACTGCTAGCCCAGGTCAATGATGAGGGAAAAGAAAATGCTCTCTACTACTTGTCGGCATATTTTTTAGGTTGTGTGTTTTATTTTGAAAAGGGGGGTCGCCTAACAGAAGCTGTCGGCGAATTTTAATTTAATTTAAATAAATAATTTTGAAAAGTAGTATTTGATTTTGAAAATAATTTTAAATTTGAATTTTTTAAGATATGAGATTAAATCGATCTCACATTCCAAATAGTTTCTATAAACGAGCACCGCACCACAAACCGTGTATCTATCCCTAAGGATATACACACCGTCGATGGTGGGGCTCGATTAAAAAAACTAGAAGATTTGTGACATCCGTTTGGTCCGCGAACCAATTTTTAAGTCGACAAATTCCCCCGCTTAATATGAAAGCATTAAACGGAGTTTATATTACTCGGGTTCTTTAAAATTCCCTATAAGGGCAAGCCCCTATAGTTAATTACATCTTAAGTGACGGGAATCACCAAAGAAAACTCTCGATAATAATCAATAATCTCGCTCTCAAGAATTTCAAAGTTTAAGTTTTCAAAGGATTGAATTTTGGAATTTCAATAGGGAATGGATCAAATTTGGAACATTTTGTTTTGGGAATCCAAAGGAATAAAAGTAGGAGAAATTACATATTCGAAGCGAACTTCGGTAATTTCCCGACTATCCTATTGTTTGGCTTGAGTTTAGGAAAGTCCTAATGTTTATTTGATGTTTTGATCTTGTCAATTTTAATTAATTAGGACTTATATTTGTATGATAAAATCACACAAATAGCCTCGAAGATGTGAGGGTTTATGTCGTATCAGACGACGACCTCGGAATCCTAAGACCGGTTAGGGCTTAATTTGCAATGCAAATGCCTAACGAAGAGTTGAGGATTTATGTTGCACTAGGCAAACTACCTCGAAGTCCTATGGGTTTGTTATTTAATTCTAGGAAAGTTTTGCTGAAGTAGATTCGAGTTTTGCTGATGACGATGGCCGTGCTGCCCACCATGCTCCGAGCTCCTTGTTGTTGTAGAGTTTTAGTTTTAGAAATCATAAATCAAGGGATGAGAAAAGTGTTTTGGTTTAGAGAAGTCTTAATTTCCAAGTGTTTTTGTGTTTTAATTAAAACAAATCTTAAAGTTGATTATAACGACACCGGTTAAGATCCCACGGTTCCATCCTTCCGCATCATTATTTTTATCGGATTCACTTAGTCCAGATGAATTTGCTAAACTCAACTGAATGAGTTCCACACTTTCATTTAGACCGTGGGAAATCCCGTTAGCAACACGTAGGTTACATCATCCGAGGTATTCCCGATCATCCAACAAAACGTTTTAATTTAGTTGTAATTGTAGTTTTGTGTTCTGTTTGTGATTAAATTTTGAGTTGTTTTATAATTTGAAATGTTGTGGCGGTGAATTTTATCTTGCAATGACTTTTAACTTAGTTTTGGTTTCAGTTTTAGGGACTATCCTAAAGGTGTGGGTTTTCATGCAACAGTTGTTTATCATGCAAGAAAAGTAAGTGTGATGCGATTAATGAAATTGCAATAATGTAAATTGCAAGAAAGTACATTGCAATAAAATAAAAGGGTACCTGGAGAGTCTTCCCGTCATCGCAAGCTGCACTTAAAACACAATTAGAATACTTAAACAAGTTCCTAGGTAAAGCTAAGGGAAGGGTTATGGTTTTCTACCAAGTTCCTAATCCTATAGCTAGTCATCTCCTACGACGTCTAGTGTCTTTGTGTTTTGGTTCGAGGACGATTTTCTTCATCAAAGAACAATTAAGTCCAATTGTTCTTATAAATGTCCTATCATATTGAGGAAGTGCTTAAGAATAATCTTAAACATCTTTTCAATATTTCTAGGATTGTTTTAAGTCCAAATGAATTTAATTATATAAATGAATTAGTCGTCAGGGATTCAAGTTTTGTTAACTTGCTCAGTGAACTAGGACATTTGAATGTCCTATAAATGAAGTAACATTTCATTTAATATTCTGTTTAGGAGTTATGATAACTAAAGCCTTTGAGGGTAAATTGGTGTTCAAATGATTTGTGATTTAGTTTAATTTCAATTAATTTGGAATAGTGTTCAAGTTATTTTAGATTTATTTTGAATTCTTTATGTCTTTGGTGATGTTATATTTAATTCAACTTAATTTAATTTAATTTAATTTAATTCAATTTAATTTATTTTAATTTAATTCAATTCAATTTAGTTTGATTTGATGTTACATTAAATTAGTTTGATTTGATTTAATTTTAATTTAATTTGATTTAATTTAATTTAATTTTTAATTTAATTTAACTTAATTTAATTTTTAATTTAATTTAATTGTTAATTTAATTTAATTTAATTTAATTCAATTTAATTTATTTAATTTAATTTAATTTTTAATTTAATTTTATTTTTAATTTTAATTGAAATTTTTAAAAGAGTTTAATAATTTTATTTTAGTTTAATGATTAAGTCTTTTAATATATTTTAAATTTGAGTTATCATTTTAATTAAGAATCGAATATTAATGAGATAATTAATTTAGGGATTTTTACATTAAAGAATAAATCTCTTCCTAAAAGATATCCCTATTTTAATAATTCCAATTTTATTATTCTTCCAAATTTAATCAATTATTTAATTAAGGTTTAATTATTTTAAAATTGTTTAATAGGTTTTTACCCTTTAATTATTTAAATTTCAATCATCCAAATCAGATTAGGATCAAATGTTTTACTTATTAAATTTTTTTTTTAAACCTAAAGTTTTAATTAAGGATTAAGATTTTTAATTACCATTTTTACCCTTTAAGCTTAATAATTTCATAACTCACTAATTTGAACTCAAATGAACTTGAAATTTTTATGTGACTTCACTCATATGTCAATAAAGACATGAGAGGAGAAAATGTGATTTTTCTGTATTTAATTTATTTATATAATTATTTTTGGTAGAAAATAGAGATTTTCAAGGAAAATTTAATAACATGACCAAGGGAAAGTTTCTGTCCATAAGAAAATTAGGGGGCATTCCTAATGACCAGAGGACCACTTGGACCAATTTTGGTGATTTTTTGAATTATATTATTTTTATTATAATTATTTTAAGTTTTGGAGTGTTAACTAATTTAAAAATAAAATAAATGTTGAAAAATGAATTTTATATTTTTCAAAAATCTCTCTGATATCAAGGAAATCAGAGAATCAAATTTTACAATTTTCTGATTTTTCTATGATTTATTATAATTATTTTAGTGAAAATGCTAGAAAATACATTTTTTTAATTTTAAAAATACCCTAGAGCTTTAAAATTTAATATCTCACTAAATAGACCTAAGAAAAATATGGGGTTTATTCCTGAGTGATTAGAATTCAAAATGTGACATTTTGGTGAATTTTATTATTTTTGTGATTTTTATTATTTTTTAATTATTAAAAATATTAAAATAATATTAAAAATCAACTTTTTTAGAAAATTGAAATTTTAATTTTCTTAAATTCCCCTGATATCAGAGAGGCTCCAAAACCAATTTGGTGAATTTTTAAAAAGTATTTTGAAAGTTATGAATTTTTAAAGTTTAAAATGACTAAGTGGCTTAATCAACCCAATTAGTGGGGCTAACCAAGTCCAATTGACCTCAAATTTTTATGGTGGGTTCCTCTGATCCTGAAGGTCAGTGGAGAATTGATTTCAAGTCAATTTGATGTATGGTTAGCTCTAATTAATTAGAGACCTATTTTGAGTGTTTAAGCCAATTAGGGTTGTTTTAAATGAACTAACTCAAAACCTATTTTTCCTAGGGTTCTCTAGTCATAAGGAAAATCATCAAATTTTCCTAGAATTTATTTCACAACATGCTATTTATTGGAATTAAAATACTCAAAACAGTGAACATGAATTTGAAAAATCAATAACTCTTCATAGGGATGGCCTGCGACTTTGGAAAATTCAGGGAATGTTCCCAAATTCGAGGCTTCAAAAGCCCTATGGTCTCATGCCATGGTGACTTGTATACATGCATGGAGAATTTAAAGTATGCAGAGAGTAAATAAATTATAAAAAATAAAATACTTGATGAAATTAAATGATTTCTTTTCCACATTATTCTCCTCTCGTTCACTGAGCAAGAGGGTATTTTTATTTTATTTTTCTGATTTTTCTACACAAAGTTATGAATTTTTGAAGTTTAGGGAATTAAATAAATCAAAAAATACCCTAATTTTCTATTTATCCACGCGGCGCCGCGTCAACCTCGACAGCTCCGAAACGCCGCGTGGCGCGCACCCATTCGACGCCGCCATCTGACTCAGCGCTCCCAGGGCCCGCTGTATCGTTCCGTCTTCTGATCCGACGTGATCTTGGCCGTCCGTCCGCGCGTGTATTAAATGAACGGCATCCGTTCATCGTCCCGAAGTGTCCTCACCCGAGAGCCGTCCACACTAAATCCCTAATATCTCACTCGATACTCAATGGATTTTCATGTTCTTATGCTCTCATGGATTCGTCTCGAAGAGACGAACACATCTATACGGCTATCATGCATTGAAATTAAAGCATTTGAAATGGAGAATCTCCAGAAGCTCGGGATGAAGAATTAGCTCATACCTTTGCTCAGAGAAGTGTGGCTTCAATCTGAGAGTTGTTGCTCCTTCGATTGGATCCTAGCAAGCTCCAGATGAAGTCCCCTGGTCTGGTGAATTGTCTAGATGTGATTTCGACCAAGCCCGATCACAAAGCTTGGAGGCCTGGAGCAATTGGGTGGCCCTGGAGATGGGGCTTTTGTCGGTGGACACCTTCCCTCGGTCCGGTGAAGGTGTAGAACCAATCAATTTGGGGATTGGCTCACCGTGGAGAAGTGTCCTAGTTTTGGGTGGAATTTCAGCTGAGAAATTGGGTTTTGTCGATGGGGATCGTGGAAAATTGACACCTGGGGATCAACTGCTCTAAGGGTGGAGAAGGTTTGGAACAATTTTGGCAGAGTTTCGGCAAGGTTTGTGCAACTCTCTTCTCATGGCCGTGAGGGGGTCGGGTTTAAATAGAGGTGGCTGGAGAGCCTCTCAGGGATGGCCAAGGGTTGGGATCAGCTGCTCTGGTCATGGGAAGAACAACCATGGTGGCCATTGGGCATGGGGCAGCTCAGCAAGGTGGAATTCCAAAGTTTGGCTCCTCCCAAGGTCTCGACCATGGTGTTTTCCGGCGATCCAGGCAGCTGGCCGGCAGGCATGGGTCACCTTCAGGGTCGTGGAGTCCGGGGCTTGAAGTTGGTGAAGTCAATCGGAGTTTGACATGTGTAAAGGCTTTGAATTAAAATGGAATGGAGAAGGGGTCATTTTGGCTTTAATTTGGTCAACCCATTGGTTTGGGTTGGGTGCACCTCCCCATGGCTCTGATTTTGAGCTGAGAGGATCGATTAGGTCAGCCAAGAGAGAATGAGTGTGGTCTCTATCCATGATGAGGTGGCTAAACATGGTTTAGAGTGTGTCATGGATAAGGTTAAAAAGCTTAATGAAAGATTAGGAAAGGAGCCCCTCCTTTTACCATTAATGGCATGGTCACATGCCAAACTTTCATGGCTCCATATGGCTTGTGAATGGCTCACCCTTGGCTCCATTTGGCTTGGGAAAAGCTTGGGTCAATTTCATAAAAAGGGATTTAAGAAAATTTTGATATTTTGATGGGAATTTGTATGGGGCTTGATTTGGAATTGTTTAATTGATGACTTTGAAACTTAGGGGCAATTTTGATTAAATGGATGATGAGGGGAAGTGCCATGTGGGCTTTAGATGAATTTGGGCTTTTGAATTTGAAGGAAGTGGGCTTTTAGGAAAGTTTAAGGGGAATGGGCTTTTTGATTTTAGGATGGGCATTTGGGTGAAGATTTTGTGAAGGACCTTGTCAAATAAGTGTTATAATTGATTTAGGGATGTTCTATGAAGGGCTTGGAGTCAATTTAGTGTGATTTGGGGTTGAATTGGTTTGAATTTGGATTTATTTGGTAAGTGGGCCTATGTAGGTCAAATTGGGCTAACTTGGGCCAATGTTGGGCTAGGGTTAAAATTGATGTAAAATTAATGTTGAGAAATATTTATGGGAGTGTTTCAAAGAGGTTTTGACTTTGGTTGGGCTTTGATTTTGGGGTTTGGGCTCATTTGGGTTAGGTTTGGGTTTAGGTCAAAAATGGGCCTTTTAGCTTTGGGTTGAATTTGAGTGGGGTTTGGGTCTAAATTTTGGGCAAATCATGTTAGTGTTTTATTTGTGGGAATGTTAAGGAATATTTAGAAAAGATTTGGGGTTAATTGGAGTTGAATTGGGTGAGTTTGGGTTAGATTTGGGTCATGGGTCCAAATTGGGCTTTAAGGCCAAAAGTGAAATTGGATCCAAATATCAATCAAATTGGACTTGAATTTGGACTAGATTGGTGTTGGGAATGTTGAATTGAAGTTTAGAACTGAATTGGACCAGAATTTGGGTCAATTGGGTAGGTTTGGTTTGACATTGAGTTCACTTTGGGTTAAAATGGGTCAAATTGGTGTTTTTTATAAAGGTAGGGTAAATTGACAAAATTGGCCCAAGGTGTAGTTGAACAAAATGAAATTGGGAATATTTGGGATTTTCTGGAATTTTCTGGGAATTTTCTAAATTTTTGGATTTTTGGCCAAGAGGGGTATTTTTGGTATTTGGAGGGTATTGGGAGGTATTTTTGGAATTTTTGGTATTTTTGGGTATGGATGATCAATTTGAGTAATGTGGAAATGTTTAAGATCAATTTTGAGGAATTTTGGGTGATTTAGGAAATTTTGAAAAATTTGGGTAATTTCAAGGTTTTGGTAGAAGTTAGCGGGTGTAGGGTCCCGGGGTCAAAAATTAAAAATTTGGGAAATTGAAGATTGGGTGGATGTAAGTGGAGTGAAATCATTTTGGTTGAGCCATGAAGCCATATCAAGCCCACATGAGCCATGAAGGGACTCATTTGAGGCATCCACTATGTTGTTCCTAACCCTCTTAGCCAAGGGCTTAGGGGTTAAGGACCATCCATGTGAATCACATACATGAGTCAGGAGGTCAAGCTGGGTATGGGTGTGTTTTAGGAAGTGTGTGAAAGTGTAGTGTATAAGTGTAGTGTGTGTGTAAGTCAGCCCCTTCACTGCACCAGGCCACCTGTGGCGGTCCTAAGGCCAAAGAGTCCTATAGGAACTCATCCTTAAACTTCCACATTCGATTTCAACCCTCAGGTGATTAGGGGTCTATAGTCAAGTTTGTGGAGTTTGAAGGGAGTTAAGAAGTGGTTTGAGTTTCTAAAAGGTGGGTCCCAATTCTAGTCCTCTAAGATAGTCAAAGGAAAAGCCTAAGGCTAGATCCTAAGCACTAAAAAGAAGAAGAGAAGACCTCATCAAAAATGAGGTCAACAAATGGACCCCCAATAGGTGTGGTGAGCTGACGGAGCACACCGCGCGTATTGGTGTTGACCGAAATGATCAACAAAACCAACACAAACGTCCAAGTGACAAACTTAGGACAAAGCAAAAGAATTTCCGCTGGGGAGTATCGGGTATGTTCCCAAAACTGGAGATACCTGAACTCTCGCTGGGGAAAAGAAAAGGAGGTGAATTCCGAATCACATGACCTGGGAGAATTTCGATTTAGATTTTATTTTGTTTCGGTTTAAGTTTGACGTGTGAACTTAGATTTTAGTTTGGATTTTTAATTTAGATTGAAGTTTTGTCAAAATTAATTTGAGGGATTTGATTTGAAATGAAAATTTGAATTATGAGGTTTTAGATGTAACATCTTCAACCTCGAAAGAAAATTGAATTGATCAGATTGAATCATTGCAATGAGGAGAGATCTCAGAGCAATGCAGTATTGGATGTAAAATCCTTAACCTCAAGAGTTTGATTTTGATGTATTTCATTGCTGTAAGGAAAGAATCCTAAAGCAGTGCAGTCTTGGATGTAAAATCCTCGACCCAAAAAGTTTGATTTTGATGTATTTCAGTGCAATAGGGAAAGAATCCTAAAGCAGTGCAGTCTTGGATGTAAAATCCTCGACCCAAAAGTTTGAATTTAATGTATTTCAGTGCAATAGGGAAAGAATCCTAAAGCAGTGCAGTCTTGGATGTAAAATCATCGACCCAAAAATTTGAATTTGATGTATTTCAGTGCAATAGGGAAAGAATCCTAAAGCAGTGCAGTATTGGATGTGAAATCCTCGACCCAAAAGGTTTGATTTTGATGTATTTCAGTGCAATAGGGAAAGAATCCTAAAGAAGTGCAGTCTTGGATGTAAAATCCTCGACCCAAAAGTTTGAATTTGATGTATTTTAGTGCAATAGGAAAAGAATCCTAAAGCAGTGCAGTCTTGGATATAAAATCCTTGACCCAAAAAATTTGATTTTGATGTATTTCAGTGCAATAGGGAAAGAATCCTAAAGGAGTGCAGTCTTGGATGTAAAATCCTCGACCCAAAAGTTTGAATTTGATGTATTTCAGTGCAATAGGGAAGAATCCTAAAGCAGTGCAGTCTTGGATGTAAAATCCTCGACCCAAAAGTTTGATTTTGATGTATTTCAGTGCAATAGGGAAAGAATCCTAAAGCAGTGCAGTATTGGATGTAAAATCCTCGACCCAAAAATTTGAATTTGATGTATTTCAAAGGCAATAGGGAAAGAATCCTAAAGCATAGATACTTGGATGTAAAATCTTCGACCCAAAAGTTCGAATATGATGTATTTCAGTGCAATAGGGAAAGAATCCTAAAGCGAAGCAGTACTTGGATGTAAAATCCTCGACCCAAAAGTTTGATTTTGATGTATTTCAGTGCAATAGGGAAAGAATCCTAAAGCAGTGCAGTCTTGGATGTAAAATCCTCAACCCAAAAATTTGAATTTGATGGAGATTTGATTCGAGATCTGGAAGAAATTGAATTTGAATTTGATTGATATTTGAGATCTGGAAAGATCGAATTTGAGATTTGGAAGGATGAGTTTGAACTCGGTTGAGATTTGATTTAAGATTTGATTTGAAATTTGGAAGATCAAATTTGAAATTTGATCGAGATTGGATTCGAAATTTGATTGAGAATTTGATTTGAGATTCGATTTAACACTTATGTTGATTTTGTTTATCTTTTAATGATTCAAATTTTACTTTATTGTTTATTTAATGTTCATGTGAATTTGGTGTTCGTCATTTTTTAGATTTTTTTAGGAAAGTTTTCTTTTATTCTTCTTTTTTTCTTTTCTCGTTCTTTGTTCGAAGTTCATTTAACTTTAATGGCGTTTCCCAATCAATTCGCACAAAAGAGGTGAAGGCCAAAAATGTGACATGGTCACTTTCATTCCAATCATGTCGAAGATACATCATACAACTCGATCTGGAATACATCTCATACAATCCATGTAGACTCAAAACGGACTATGTATGATATTTGTTGATCCATCAAAGAAGCATCTGTCAAACATCCATGTCTGAATAGTGGGGTACATGGTCAATAACATCACCTTCCAAGCCATCCTTGGCAAGGATGCCGTATGGATGTACATTGGAGGTGTGATATTTTCCATGTAACTCACGCACTCGTAAGGCCGGAGGTTCTCTAGCTCGGGTCCGGCCGGAAATGGTAAGGTGTCTTCTCGTCGTCCATTCTCCCGAAAGTAACCGAGATCCGCTTCACCGGTACTCCCGGTATGCAATGCTTAGCGATATCTACTCCGTTGCCCTTCAATATCATGACGGAACCTACCGGTAAAGGTATCTTCACCGGCCCTCGAAACTCACCCGGGCCTCGCTATCCGGAGGTCGATCCGAACATGATGTTACACTCGTTCAGAAAGAGATCGTGCGTAAAGGTCCGACAAAGTCGTGGTGATCTATGTGCGGGGGTATGCAGTCACCCTGCTTGTAGATGTTAATAATGGAGCTATCGGGTATGCAATCTTCCGGCAATATCCTCCATGTTATCAATCTCTTTACCATTCTCTTGATGACTAATGGCATCGGATCCACTTGCCCATGACGGAGTATTCCCGGTGGGTTTCCCTTCCCGTCTTCAACAAAGTTGTAGCAAGATCCGCATCGTATTGTGATTCTTCCCTTCCCCGGCATCCATCTCCGGGGTTCTGAGTATGTGTTTCCCTCAGGCGGCCTGCTCGGCCCATTCTTTTCAAATCCCGGATGCAATCCACGATTTGCTGTTGTTCATACTCGGAGAATACGTCTGTATGTAGCTCGAGGCCCTCTAGTATATTGATTCTTCTACCTTTAATTCTCTCGAAGTATTCAAAGGTTTTCTTTTCAACATTCTGCATTCTCTCCAGCTCGTATTCCGGAATGATCTGCAGATGGCGAGGCCTCGTGACATATTGTGAGATATACGGTTCAATCCCTTCACGTTCTCCTCGCATACCTCGGCTCCTCGCCGATGATGCCCGTCGGGACATCCCCCGGGTTGCTTCGCAACAAGGTCATGCATTACCGGTGGTTCTATCCGGTGGCGTGGTAGCTTTCTTTCTTCCGGTCTTTGTGAGATTTCCCCGGTCCTTTCGTTATCCTAGGAGCCGGCCTCCTTTCCTCGTGTTCCCGGTGAACCGGTGTCCTCGAAGTGTATGTACCGGCATTAGCAATCGTCTCGTCGCGCCGGTCCGCAGCTAGTTTTGTTAACATCTTACGGATACGACGATTCTTATTTCTTCATTGCGTTGCTCGTGAGAGTAGCTCTTCGAACTTCGAATCTCTCGTGGGCGCGGCGCCGACAAGCTCGCCCTCCGCCGTAGCCACTACGCGACTTCATTTTCTTGTCTTTTTCGTATTTGCCTTTCTTTTCTTGTCGTCGGATCGGTGGCTTGGGCCACCCACTTTCATCACCGTCTCCGCCCGGCAGCTTCTTCTCGGTCAACCGGGACCCGACTACTTTCCTCGTATCGTAGGCTCGCTCGGTGCGAAATCCGAGTCAATCTCGATTATCGCTCCATCTTTCACCCTCTTTTCATCGAGTGCAAGGCTTACGCCATTCTTAAAGTTCGAGACCAATAGCCCGTTCGACATTTCCCTGCGAAAAGACAAGGAAAAGGATCAGGGGCTGTACTAAGAACAAGAACATTAAGAAAATGTTTATTAAAGACATTCTTTTTATTATATTATTTTTTGTATTTTTCAAATTTAACAGGAATGAAGTAGGATAAGATCATGGAAGAGATTTTGATTTGGAAAAGAAAACAAGGAAAACTTAATTATCATGATTTTATTTATTTTAGCACATTTTATTATTTTTTTGGGTTCGGACCCAATCATAAGTAATTACTTCACCCGTGTTTCTTAGGGATGAAGAATTCACTCCTTCGAAACATCAGGTGGCGCAATACTTTTTCAAGTATCGTCCGTTGATCGGAAGCATATGTCTTTCTCCTGGCAATTCACTAACTGGTAGGAACCTCCTGAGTATACTGCTTCAACCACAAACGGTCCTTCCCAAGTGGGTTCAAATTTTCCTCCTATCTTGCGGTGTGCAAGGATAGGTCTCTTGAGAACGAGAACTAAGTCACCAACTTTGAAGGTTCTCGCGCGGACTCGGCCTTGTCATGGGCTTGAACCATCTTAGCTTGGCATAGTTCTAAATTCGTCGCGCCGCAAGTCTTTTCCCTTCCAAGCTTTCTAATTCTTCTAGTCGTAATTTGGCGTTTTCTTCGTCGCGATCTTATTTGCAACTCGCAATTCCGAGTGAAGGAAGCCGAACCTCTAAAGGTAACACTCGCTCGGACCGATACACCGCGAGCGTAAGGTGTGGCTTCGAGTAGGTGTTCGAAGGTTGTCCGGTAGGCCCATAAGGCTTCTAACAACTTCTCGTGCCAATTTCTCTTATTATCGTCCAAGGTTTTCTTTAAGATTTGAACGAGAGTTTTATTAAAAGCCTCGCCGAGGCCGTTTGCTCTTGGGTAGTAAATTGTTGAGTATCGCCGGCCGATTCCGTGTCTCCCGACAAAATTCTTGATTTGTGTGCTTCCGAATGCCGACCCATTATCCGAGATGATCTCGCGCGGCACTCCGAAACGGTAGACAACTTGGTTCTCGAAAACCGTAGCACGTGGTGTGCTTTCACTTCTCTAAGTGGAACTCGCCTCGCCCACTTGGAAAAGTAATCCGTAGCCTCAAGAATGAAGCGATGTCCTTTTGAAGATGGTGGTTCTATCGGACCCACTATATCCGTGCCCCAACATTCAAATGGCCACGACGCAATTGTCTGATGTAGCACATTTGGAGGTTGGTGTAGAACCACTCCGTGCACTTGGCATCGATGACAGCTCTTCGGCGATTTTCATGCAGTCGGTCATCATCGAGGGCCGAGTAGTACCCTAGTCTTTTAATTTTCATTTTCATCTTCGGACCCGACCGGTGAGCCGCACACGAGTCCCGAATGTACCTCTTTAACAATTTCACGGGCCTCGGACCCGCTTAGGCACCTTAGCCACATTTCGATCAAAAGACCTTCCGTACAATGTGTTGTTTATTAATGCGTAAGACGTAGTTCTTTTCTTGATCCGATGGGCTAGCGACCTATCGTTCCGGTAGCTTTCCGTTTGCGGAGTAGTCTATCAATGGTTGTCGCCAATCTTCTCGTGTTTTCCGTCACCGCCGCAATCGATTCTTTTTCTTTTTCTCGATTTGTGTATTGTGTCTATGTCGAGCCGTGATAGGACCCGACGTCCGTGAACCGACACTTCCTCCGATTCATCTTGCAAACAAGCAAATTCTTTTGTGAGACGGGCTAAAGCATCTGCTAAAGCATTTTCTTTTTCGGGAATTTTGTAGATCGTTACATTTGAATCTGCTCCAACATACCGTATGGCATACCGGAAGTATTGTTCGAGTCTTCGCTTTAAAATTCCGTATTGTCCTAGCGATCCGTTGAATGATTAACTCGCGAATCCCCGTAGATGTTGATGTCCGTTATCCCCATTTGAATAGTTAATTCCAGTCCCGTTATGAGGGCTTCGTATTCTGCTTCATTGTTTGTACACGGTTCTGTCAAGTGGTAGAAGTATCTTAACATCCCCTGCTCCGGCGTTATAAAAATTAGCCCGATTCCTGCCTTACCGGGCACTATCACTTGCGATTCTTCGTCATTGTGCGCTGAAGATGCTCCGTCGAAATATAATTCCCAACGTCGATCATCAAGGTCTTCTAGATTCATTATTTGTTCATCTAGCAGATCGTCATTGAGAGGAGATTCGACCGGCAAAGGGTGTGCTGCGAGGAAGTCTGCTAAGACTTGTCCCTTCACGGCACGCAGAGGCATGAAAGTTATATCGAATTGCAATAATATCATTGACCATCTGGCAAGTCTGCCAGAAAGTGTTGGACGAGTCATCAAGTATTGCAACGGATTAAATTTCGAGATCAGGTTGACCTTATGAGAAAGCATGTAGTGCCCGAGCTTTCGAGCGGCGAAGATCGTGGCCAAACAATGCTTTTCAATTGCGGGATACCTTACCTCCGTCGGAAGTAAACGACGGCTTAAGTAGTAAAGAGCGTTTTCTTTACCCTCATCATCGACCCTGCCAATAGTGGCTCCGAGAGAGTCGTCTAAAGCCGCGGTGTAAAGTATCAGCGGTCTACCCGAGACCTGGGGTCGCTAAGACAGGAGGTGTCATTAAATATTGTTTAATGTCCTCGAAGGCCTTCTCGGCATTTTTCTTCCCAAATAAATTTGGCATCCTTTTTAACTAGTGTCGAGAAAGGCCGACACCCACTCGACAAGTTCGAGATAAAGCGTCGAAGATATGCCGACTTCCTTGAAAAGATCGTAGTTGTTTTAAGGTTTCGGGAGGCGGCATTTCTAAGATAGCTTTAATCTTTTTCGGGTCGATTTCAATTCCACGATGTCGGACAACGAATCCTAAGAATTTCCCGAGGTGACGCCGAAGGCGCATTTTAAGGGATTCATCTTAAGGTTAAATTGTCTTAATCGTTCGAAAACAATTCTCAAATCATACAGGTAATTGTCTTTTACTTTGCTTTTGATGACCACATCGTCCACGTAACATTCGAATTGATTGTGGATGAGATCATCAAAAATTCTTGTCATCGCTCTCTGGTATGTTGCTCCTGCATTCTTCAGTCCGAATGGCATCACTGTGTAGCAAAATACACCGATCGGCGTTCCGAATGCTGTAAGCTTTTCATCTTCCGGAGCCATTTTTATCCGGTTGTATCCTCGAAGATCCATCCATGAATGAGAATATTTCATGTGTCGAAGCAATGTCGATCATCGGCTCCGGATCGGTAGAGGGAATTCATCCTTTGGACATGCCTTGTTCAAATCTCTTCGAAGTCCACATAAATTCCGATCCGACCATTCTTCTTCCGACCGGCACCACATCGGCTAACCAAGTCGGGTATTGTTCTTCACGGACAAATTTAGCGTCTATTAGCTTTTTAACTTCGGCTATGACTTGTTGTTTGATTTCTAGACGCATTCTTCCGGGACCTTGTCCGACCGGAACGAAGTAGGATCCACTTCTAGCTTACGGACCGCAACCTCTTGAGCTAATCCCCGGCATCTCGTCATAGTTCCAAGCAAAACAGTCTTTAAATTCCATTAATAATTTGATTATTTCTTCGGAGTCTTCTTTGTTAAGTAAGGATCTAACAAAGGTAGGTCTATGCTCTTCGCTAGTACCTAAGTTAACTTCCATTAACTCATCTATTGTAGATTTAATTTCTTCTTCGAATTCTGGTGGAGCGTCTCCAATTTGTAAATCTTCGAGTTCGTCCGTAGCTTCCATGCGTTTTCATTGGGCTCGCAAGTGACAACCAAGCAAAACTCAGCATCGTCAACCGATCTTACCGTGCCGAATCCGAGACCATGCTTTGAATCGAGTGGACGACCGAATTATTCCATAATTTTTCAAACTGTTGTGATCGGCTCTTTTGTCCATTGTCGAGGTAAGAAACCACGTTGAATTAAATTTTGAACACAGGAGAGTACCACTCAAAAGGTAATTCCATTAATTCTGATGAAGTGACATCTTCGAATTGTACATGATTTTCAGCTTTGGAGGAAGAAGTACCACGGTAGAATTTGATCGTCTTGCACCGTCGTTACGTACCTTTCGACCACCATACCCTCGATCTTGTTAGAATGAATCGGGGTTAGGGTCATAAGTATGTACGTAGTGGTTAATCTTCTCGTACAATGATTTGTATTCTTCATTCTTCTCATCTTCGAGAGAGATCTTCGAATTGCGGCTTCTCTCGACTTATTGTCGCCGCCTCTTGTTCGATTTCTTTTTCTTCTTCGTAACTATCTTCCAAATCAACATTGATGGTCAGGTTTCCTCCGTCCAACTCGTCCCGACGCCTCTACCACGACCTCGTCCCCGGCCTCGACCTCGGATGCGAGTTGTGGAGAAACCTTCACCATCTCGCCGTAAGGGAGTGGTGAGTGATCGTTGGACTAGAACTTCAGGTTCTTCTTTGTCCCGAACTTTCTTTACTTCATTTGTTACGCGTATCTCCGGAGAAGATTGTTTTCTTCGATGGTGCATAATAAGCCGCATCTTCATGGATTCCAATTTCATGTACGGAGAATGGTTGTAAGTCGCCTTTGATACACTCTGTTCCCTCCATCGTAGTATTTGATGCACCGGTGTAGAGATGATGGTACCATCCTGTTTTCATGTATCCATGGTCGGCCCAAGAGAGCGTTGAACGACGTTTCGAATCAATTATGTGAAATTTTGCGGTTGTCTTTGCTAAGTCACCGGTCTTCATCGCATACGTCGATTCGAGGGCTCTTTTCTCCTTTCTCATTAACTTTCCAGTAACATGCAACTGAACGAAGTACA
>JAKZJZ010002441.1:0-16555 GCA_022702705.1 Papilionanthe hookeriana x Papilionanthe teres
TAAAGCTTTAAATGCATGGATTAAACTCCAAAAAAAAAATTTTAGTTTTGCTTAAAATTTGAAAAATCCATGGTGAAAATAAAAAAAATAAATGGATTAGAAGGTAGATCTGACCTCGAGTTAAAGAAATCGAGTGATTCCAAGATCAAAAATAAAAAATCTGGCCTAAAATTGGATCCCTAAAGTTGATTTTCGTGTAAAAGGGATGTAGAAGGGAGCTTAGGTGTCGTTAATGGCATCGGTGGGTTTAAAAACCTGATTTTTGGGTGCAGGCCGAACCGGCGCTTAGGCGCCGAGTTCTGGCACCTAGGCGCCAGACTCTCCTTACCAAAAATTCGATTTAAAAATTGTATTTTCTACCAAAACTTAACAAATTTGACTTCTAATTACTCACATGAGAGTATATCACCAATTTCTAACTTCCAAACATTTCGACAAACAATTAAAATGTTAAATTAGATCCAACATTCAAATTCAAGATATAATCAAACTCTTCAATTCCATTTCATATTTTTCCATTCCAAGCTCATGAAATTCAAGAGAAATACTATAACAAGGTTCATCATTCTATAAATAACACAAACATCACAAATTCAAAGCAAATTCACAATCAAACAACACACTTTGAACAATGAAAGCAAACACAAACTAAATATTCGACTCACTAGAACATGACTCAATCACACTTAGAACACATCAATGATCTATTCATAACCAAACTTTTAATTTCCATCCCTCTCGCGAAGAAGTTCGCAACCATTTTCTCATCAATCCATTTGTTTTTCGCATACATCGCTACTTGAGAATCTTGAAAGGCCTCCATATGATCAAACTGAAGCTTTGTCTGTCATTCCAAGTGCTCGATTTGGTGATACATCTCATGAAGATGATTCCCAATGCTTAGCAATTCTGCCTCAATATTATCTAAATGACTAAACAATTTCTCCAAACATACAACGATAAATCCATTGAAATAAGGTTGAGGATCTTTAGAAGACTTATCTCTTATTGCATTGCCATGATCTCCTCTCTCCATTGCTTCCAAATATCTCTGTTCTCCTCCAATATGAATTGCTCTGGACAAATTTTGGGTTGCTTAGGGATTAGGGATGAAGATATGGAAATTTATAAGAAGAATTCATGTGAAAAACAGAAGATTTTAGGTTTTTGCATGAACAGTAACTGGGGCGCTTAGGCGCCGAAATCTGGCGCCTAGGCGCTGGACAATCGATACACATGGGTTATGCTGGCGCTTAGGTGCCATGTTTGGGTGCCTAGGCGCCGGGACCACGTTCGACTGCTGTCGCTTCATCGTCGAATTTACAAAGTTTCGGTCTTAAAATAGGTCTATTAAAATGGTGTGATCAACACACAAACATTGATTAAGATAAATTCAAATCACAAAGAATCTCGATGATAATATATGGGTTGCCTCTCACAAAGCACTTGGTTAAACATCGTCAGCATGACCTAATCAATTATATTAATCGGGTAGACTTAGCTCGTAAGCCTCCTTGTAAATCAGTTTCATTTCTCCCAAATAAGGCTTAAGTCTTAATCCGTTAACTTTAAATATTTTTCTTGTCTTGGGATCTTTAATATCCACAGCTCCATAAGGGTATACTTTCTCAATAATAAATGGTCCCATCCATTTAGATCTTAATTTTCTAGGAAAAAGTTTTAAACGAGTATTAAATAATAATACTTCTTGTCCAAGCTCAAATATTTTTCTTGAAATCTTTTTATCATGCAATTTCTTCATTCTTTCCTTATAAATCTTTGCATTTTCATAGGACTCATTTCTTATCTCTTCTATTTCATTCAATTGTAATGATCGTTTCTCACTCGCAGACATTCAAATCATAATTGAACTCCTTTATCGCCTAGTAAGCTTTATGTTCGAGTTCAACGAGGTAAGTGATAATGTTTACCATAAACTAATCGATAAGGTGCATTCTGATAGGTGTCTTATAAGCTATTCTATAAGCCCATAATACAGAATAAGAATATCAACCCAGTCAGTTCTTTTAGGATTAACAGTCTTTTCTAATATTATTTTAATTTCTCAGTTTGATACTTCAGCCATTCCACTTGTTTGTGGGTGATAAGCAGTTGTAATTCTACGTTTAATTCTAAATTTTTCCAGTAATGATTGGATTCTTATATTTCTGAAAGGACTTCCCCCAACTGTGATAATTACCCTTAGCATTCCAAATCTTGTAAAAGTCATTTTCTTTAAAAATTTCGAAAAACTTTTGGAATCACAGTTAGGTAAAGCTACAGCTTCAATTCACTTTGAAACATAATGAAATGCTAATAAAATATAAATCTTTCCAGATGATGTTATAAAAGGTCCCATAAATTCTAAACCTCATACATCAAAAATCTCAATTTCTAATATATAGCTTAGAGGCATTTCATGTTTTATGGATATATTCCCCATTCTTTGACATCGATCACAAGTTTTTACATAATATCCAACATCTTTGAATAATGTAGGCCAATAAAATCCAGAATTTAAAATTTTAAACTTAGTTTTGTCGGCATATTTTTAGTTTATGTGTTTTGAAAAGGGGTCGCCTACAGAAATTGTAGGCGAATTTTCATATTTTAAATTTAATTTAAATATATATATAGTTTAAAAGATAGCATTAGATTTTGAAAGTATTTTTAAGTTTAAAAGTTTTAAGATATGAAATCAAACCGATCTCACATCTCAAGTAGTTTATATAAATGAGCACCGCACCACAAACCGTGTATCTATCCCGAAGAATAGACACCTTGCTTGATGATGAGGCTAGATTAAATAAACTAAGAGATTTGTGACATCCGTTTGGTCTGCGAACCAATTTTATAAGCTAACAAGTTCCCTACTTAATATTAAGGAATTAAGCAGGGTTTATATTACCTGGGTTCTTAAAGTTCCCTATAAGGGCAAGCCCTTATAGTTAATTACATCTTAAATGACGGGAATCATTTAAGAAAACTCTCGATAATGATTAGTGGTTTTTCTCTCAAGAATTTCAAAGTTTAAGGTTTTCAAAAGGATTGAGATCTTGGGAATTTAAATAGGGAATGGATCAAATTTGGAACAAGATTATTTTCAAGAGTCCAAAGGAAGAGAAGTAGGAGAAGCTGAGGATCCAAGAAGAATCTTGGCAACTTCCCAAACTATCCTACGGTTTGGATTCAGATTGTGGGAGTTCATTTAATGTTTCATCTTGCCAGTTTTAATTAATTAGGACTTATATTTGTTTGACACAATCATACAAACAGCCTCGAAGATGTGAGGGTTTATGTCGTACCAAACGATTACCTCAGAGTCCTAGGATCGGTTAGGGCTAAATTTACATGACATGATAATGCAAATGCTTAACAAAGAGTTGAGGATTTCTGTTGCACTAGGCAAACTACCTCGAAGTCCTATGGCTTGGTTATTTAATTCTAAGAAATGTTTTGCTTGAAGTAGATCCGAGTTTTTCGATGACGATGGTCGTGTCGCCTATCGTGCTCCAAGCTCCTTGTTGTTGCGAGAGGTTTAGTTTTAGAAGTCATAAATCGGGAGATGAGAGAAGTGTTTTGGTTTAGAGAGAATCTTAAAATCCAAGTGTTTTTAATATTTTAATTAAACAAATTTTAAAGTTGATTAAACGTAACCGATTAAGATCCCACTGGTTCCGTCATCCCGACACCGTTATTTTCATCGAATTCACTTAGTCCGGATGAATTTGCTAAACTCAACTAAATGAGTTTCACACTTTCATTTAGACCGTGGTAAATCTCGTTAGCAACACGTGGGTTACATCATCCGAGGTATTCCCGATCATTCAATGAGACGTTTTAATTTAGTTGTGATTGTAGTTTTGTTGTTCATTTGTGATTAAATTTTGAGTTGTTTTATATTTTGAATGTTGTGGCGGTGAATTTTATCTTGCAATGACTTTTAATTTAGTTTTGGTTTCGGTTTAGGGACTATCCTAAAGGTTTTGGTTTTCATGCAACAGTCTTATTTAACATGCAAGAAAAGAAAAGTACAGTGCATGTAAGTAAATTGCAATAAAGTAAACTGCAATAAAATAAAAGAGTACTTGGAGGTCTTCCCGTCATCCCAAGCTGCACTTAAAACACACGTTAAGGCATTTAAATATTTCAACAGATACCTAGGTAAAGCTAAGGGAAAGGGTTTTGGTTGACTACCAAATTCCTAACCCTATAACTAGTCATCTCCTATGATGTCTAGGTTCTTGTGTTTTGTTTATGGATGATTTTCTTCATCAAAGAACAATTAAATTTAATTGTTCTTCTAAAACATCTCATCATATTGAGGAAGTGTTTAGGATGAGTCCTAAACATCTTTTCAATACTTCGGAATCATTTCGAGTCCAAATGAATTTTAGTTGTACGGATGAATTAATCATCTAAGGTTCTAGTTAAATTTTGTTTCTTGCTCGGTGAACTTGGGATGTTTGATTATCTTATGAGTGAAGTGACATTTCACTTAATACTCTATTTAAGAGTTATAATAGTTAAAGCCTTTAAGGGCAAGTTGGTTTATTGAGAATTTTAATCATCTTAATTTCGAGTTAATGATTTAAAGTGTTTTAGTTTAATTATGAGGTTTTAATTAATAATTTTAAGTTTCGAATATTGTTCAAATTATTTTAGATTTAATTTAAATCTTTACATTTTCAATTATCTTAGTATTTCAAATTGATGTTCATGTTTCAAATTCACTTAGATAGAATGAGGTATTGAAATTATTGATATGTTTTGATTTAACTCTTAATGACTTCATTTAGGTTTGTTGTTAAATGATTTTCTAATTTAATTTAATTCAATTTGATTTTAATTTAATTTAACTTTAATTTAATTTAATTTTATTTGATTTTTAATTTAATTTTAATTAAATTTTAATTTAATTTAATTTTAGTTTAATTTAATTTTAATTTAATTTTAATTTAATTTTAATTTAATTTTAATTTAATTTTAATTTTAATTTAATTTTAATTTAATTTAGTTTTAAATTTTATTTTAATTTTAGTTTCAATATTTTAAATTTAATTTTAATTTAATTTTAGTTTTAATTGTTAATTTGGATTATTATTTTATTTTCTTAATTAAGATTTAAATATTTTTAAAGTGACTTATTTAGGGATTTTTAAATTAAAGAATAAATATCCTCTTAATAATACCCCTATTTTAATAATTCAAATTTTAAATGTACTCTTTCTAAAATTTAAATTATTTAATTAATTAAAGTTTCATTTTCATATTTTCAAAGTGTTTAATGGGTTTCTACCCCTTAATTTCCTTAAGTTTCAATCATCCAAGAGAAAATTAAAATCAAATATTTTACCCTCCATTTTGATTAAACCTAAAGTTTTAATTAAGGGTTAAAATTTTAATTACTTTTATGCCCTTTTAAGCTTATTTATTTCATAACTCACTAAATTGACCTCAAATGAATTTGAAATTTTTATGTCACCTCACTCACATGTCAATTAAGACATTAGAGTAGAAAATGTAATTTTTCTGAATTTAATTTATTTATATAATTATTTTTTAGTAAAAAATAAGGGTTCTCAAGGAAAATTCAACAACATGACCAAGGAAAGGTTTCTGTCCTTAAGAAATTTATGGGATGTTCCTAATGACCAGAGGACCACTTGGACCAATTTTGGTGATTTTTTGAATTATATTTTATTTATTATAATTATTTTGAATTTTGGATTATTAATTAATTATAAAATAAAATAAAAGTTAAAAAATAGATTTTATATTTTACCTAAATTTTTCTGACCTCAAGGAGTCCAGAGAAACAAATTTTATAATTTTTTGATTCTTTTTTGATTTATTAGAATTATTTTAGTGAAAAAGGTTGACAATTCATTTTTTAATATTAAAAATTACATTAAGCCTTTAAAATTCAATATCTTATCCTAGGGACTTAGGAAAAATATTTGGTTTGTTCCTAAGTGGTTAGGAGTCAAAATGTATGATTTTCAATTTTTATGATTTTTATTATTTTTTTAATTATTAAAATATTAAAATATTGTGAAAAATCAACTTTTTAGAAAATTCCAATTTTAATTTTCCTAAACTCCTCCGATATCAGAGAAGCTCCAAAACTATTTTTTTGAATTTTTGAAAAGTATTTTTGGAGTTATGAATTTTTAAAGTTCCATTTTGCTTATGAGGCTTAATCAATCCATTTGGTGGGGTTAATCAAGTCCAATTGATTTCAAAATTTTATATAAGGTTCCTCTGATCCTAAAGATCAGTGGAGAATTATTTTCAAGTTCTTTTGATTTGTGGTTAACCTTAATTAATTAAAGTTCAGTTTTAGGGGTTTGGGCCAATTAAGGTTAATATGATTGAATTCACTCAAAATATATTTTTCATAGGGTCCTCTGGTCCTAAGGAACATCACCAAATTTTTCTAGAATTTATTTTACAATATGCTAATTATTGGAATTAAAATACCTAAAACAGTGACATAAACTTGAAAATTCAATAACTTTTCACAGAGATGGCCTCTGACCTTGAAAAATTCAGAGAATGTTCCCAAGATCAGAGGCTTCAAAAGCCCTATGGTCTCATGCCATGGTGAATTATCTATGCAAATGAAGAATTAAAATACTGAAAATAGTAAATAAATTATTAAAAATAAAATACTCATCCAATTAATTTGATTTCTTTTCCACATTATTCTCCTCTGTTCACTGAGCAAGAAAGTATTTTTATTATATTTATGTGATTTTTCTATGCAAAGATATGAATTTTTAAAGTTCGGGGCATTTAAATAATTCAAAAATACCCTATTTATCTACTTATCCGACTCGGCGCCAGCGCAACATCGGCAGCTCCGAATGCCCATGCGGCGCATTCCCATTCGACGCCGCCACTTGAGTCAGCAGCCACGCATCCCGTGGTTCATGTACCATCGACGCCGTCCGACTTGATCTCGACCGTCCGCTCGATACACGCGCGATCCAACGGCTCCTGGTCATCGTCTACGACTGGTGTGCACCCGTGACCGTCCACACTAAAACCCAAAGATCTCACTCGATTCTCAATGGATTTTTGTGTTCTTATGCTCTATGGATTCGTCTTGAAGAGACGAACACATCCATATGGTTTATAGGCTATGAAATTAACTTAAACAAAATGGAGAATCGCTGGAAGCTCGGGAGGAAGAGTGAGTTCATACCTTTGCTCACAGAAGTGAAGCTTCGATCTGAGAGTTGTGTCACCTTCGATTGAATACAGGCAAGCTCCAGATGAAGTCTCTGGCTCTGGGGAATTGTCTAGGTGTGAATGTGACCAAGCCCGATCACAAAGCTTGGAGGCTAGAAGCAATGGCTGGCCTAGTGAGGGGTTTTTTTTTGGGAACTTCTCCTCTTAGTCTGGTGAAGGTGTAGGACCAATCAATTTGGAGATTGGCTCACTATGGTGAAGTGTCATGTTTTTTGGTTGGATTTTCAACTCAGAAATTGAGCTCTCGTCAATGGGGATTAGGGCAAAGGAACACTGGGGATCAACTGCTCTGGGTTAGGAGAAGGTCCTGGAGCAATTTTGGCAGAGTTTCCTTAAGGTCTGGTTCATCTCCTTGTTTGGCCGAGAGGTGGTGGTGTTTAAATAGGCATGGCTGGAGGGCTTCCCGAGGGCAATTGGATGCTGGGATTAGCTGCTCAGGGGAGGAGAAGAACAACTATGCTGTCCATTTGGGTTGAGACAAGTCAGCAAGGGAGAATTGGGAAGTTTGGCTCCCAGGAGCTTTCGGCCATGGCGTTTTCCGGTGACTGTGGTGGCTGGCCTGCCAGGCATTGGTCACCATCTTTACCAGTGAGGTCAGGGCTGGGGTTTGGTGCAAGCAATTGGCTATTGCAATGTGTAAGGAGGTTTGATTAAAATGGCATGGGGTAAGGGTCATTTTGGCTTGATTTTGGTCAACTCATGTATTTTGGTTTGGTGCACCCACCAAGGGACTGATTTGGGCTGAGGGAGGTCGGATGAGTCGACTAGGAAAGGGTAGTGAAGTCACCATCCATGAATATTTGGATTAATCATGGATTAAGATGAAGCATTAAAAGGGTTAAAAACTTTTTAAGGGGGTTTAAAAGAGGCTCCTCCTTTTGCAATTAATGGTATGGTGATGTGTAAAGTGATTCCCATGGCTTCATGTGGCTTGTGCATGGCTTGAAAGCTTGCTCATGGCTTGGGAATGGCTTGGCTTACTTGCATGAGAAAGGGATTTTGGGATTTTTGGCATTTAGGGGTGATTTGGCATGAGGCTTGATTTGGAATCATTTAATGATGGAATTGGAACTTAGGAAATGATTTTGATTAAATGGATGGCAAATGAAAATGTCATATGGGCTTTAGGATAGATTTTGGGCTCTTTGAAATGCTTTTAGATGGGCTTTTAGAGTGATTTATTGAAGTGGGCTTTTGGATTTTAGGATGGGCTTTTGGGTGAAAATTTTGTGGAGGACCATGTCAAATAAATGTTGCAATTGGTTTAGATGTGTTTCATGAATGGTTTGGAATCAATTTGGTGTGATTTGGAGTAGAATTGGGTTGAATTTGGGCTTTTAGTTAAAGGGGCCAAAGTGGGCCAAATTGGGCTAACTTGGGTTAAGGTTGGGCTAAAGTTGGATTTGATGTAAAATTAATGTTGATAAATATTCATGGGAGTGTCACAAAGAGTTTTCAACTTTGGTTGGGCTTTGATTTTGGGATTTGGGCCCATTTGGGTTAGGTTTGGGCTTAGGTCAATTTAAGGGATTTTGGTTTTAGGTTAGGTTTGGGTGGAGTTTAGGTTCAAATTTTGGGAAAATCAAGTTAGTTTTTTGTTCATGGGGGTGTTAGGAAGGCGTTAGAAAAGATTTGGGGCCAATTGGAGTTGAATTGGACTAGGTTTGGGCTAGGTTTAGGTCATGGGCCAAAATTGGGCCTTAGGCCTCAAATTGAAATTGGGCTTAAATGTCAATCAAATTGGAATTAGGTTTGGTCTAAATTGATACTGGGGATATTGAATTGAAGTTTAGAATTGAATTGGACCAGAATTGAGGCCAATTGGCGTGGTTTGGTTTGACATTGGGTTCACTTGGGTTTAAAATGGGTCAAATTGGGGGTTTTGGTAAAAGTGGTATAAATTGGCAAAATTGGCCCATAGTGTAGTTGAAGAAAATGAAATTGGGAATATTTTGAATTTTCTGGAATTTTTTGGGAATTTTCTGAATTTTTGGATTTTTGGGCTAAGAAGGGCATTTTGGGTATTTGGAGGGTATTGGGGGGTACTTTTGGAATTTTTGGTATTTTTGGCTATGGATGATCAATTTGAGTGGGGGGAAATGTTTAAGACTAATTGTGAGGAATTTTGGGTAATTTAGGTAATTTTACAAATTTTGGGCAGCTCCAAGGGCATTTGGTAGGTTTGGTGGGTCCGGGGCCCCGGGGGTCAAAAATTGAAATTTTGAAAAATGAAGATTGATCAAATCTGAGTGAAATGGGATCACTTTGGTTGAGCCATGAAGCCATATTAAGCCCATATGAGCCATGAGAGGACTCATTTGAGGCATTCACTATGTTGTTCCTAACCCTCTTAGCCGAGGGCTTAGGGGTTAAGGACCATCCATATGAATTACCTACAAGAGTCGGGAAGTCGAGTTGGGTGAGAGTGTGGCTTTAGGACTTGGAATGTGTGTGAGAGTGTAGTGTATGTGCAAGTCGACCCTCACTGGACCGGGCCGTCCAGTGGTATTCCTAAGGCGAAAAGTCCTACAGGGAACTCATCCTTTAAACCTCCACATTTGATTTCAACCCTCTAGGTGATTAGGGGTCTACAATCAAGCTTGTGGGGTTTGCGGGGAGTTAAGAAGTAGTTTGAATTTCTAAGTGGATGGGTTCCATTTCTAGTCCTCTAAGATTAGTCAAAGGAAAAGCCTAAGGCTAGATCCTAAGTACTAAAGAGAGAAGCAAAAGACCTCACCAAAATTGAGGTCAATAAATGGACCCCCAATAGGTGTGGTGTGCTAACCAAACACACCGCGCGTATTGGCGTTGACCGAAGTGATCAACAAAACCAACACAGATGTCCAAGTGACAAACTTAGGACGAAGTAGAAGAATTTCCGCTGGGGAGTATCAGGTATATTTCTAAGGCTCGGAGATTCCTTAACTCTCGCTGGGGAATGGAAAGGAGGTGAACTCCAAATCACAAGATCTGGGGAATTCGATTTAGATTTCATTTTACTTTTAAATTTCAAGTTTCAATGTGTGAGTTTAGATTTCGATTTGTTCCGAGTTCAATTTGGATTGAAGTTTTAATTTAAAATCAATTTAAGGAAATTTTGAATTTGAAATTTGGATTTGAAATGAGAATTGAAACCTGAGTTTCAACCTCGGGATTGCGAAGAGAACTGGAATTTAGGTACCAGCCTCGGAGTGAGAATCAAAGTTTAAGTATCGACGGAAAAAAGGATGAGAAGCAAAATTTAGGTAATGATCTCGAGAGAGAGAGATTTGGAGTTTAAGTATCAATCCTGAAAGAGAATCGAAATTTAGGTATCGATCTCGGAAAGAGAGTCGGAATTTTGTACCGACCTCGAAGGAAGAGAATTGGAATTTGGTACCAGTCTCGGAAATTTAGAATTGAAATTTAGGTATCAATTCGGATTAGAGTCGAAATTTGGTACCCACCTCGAAAGAAGAGAACTGGAATTTGGTACCAGTCTCGGGAATTTAGAATTAAAATTTAGGTATCAATTCGAATGAGAGTCGGAATTTGGTACCGACCTCAAAAGAAGAGAACTGGAATTTGGTACCAGTCTCGGAAATTTAGAATTGAAATTTAGGTATCAATTCGAATGAGAGTCGGAATTTGGTACCGACCTCGAAAGAGAGAAGCTGGAATTTGGTACCGATCTCGGAGATTTAGAATTGAAATTTAGGTATCGATTCGAATGAGAGTCAAAATTTGGTACCGACCTTGAAGGAAGAAGCTGGAATTTGGTACCGATCTCGGAAATTTAGAATTGAAATTTGGTATCGATTCGAAAGAGAGTCGGAATTTGGTACCGACCTTGAAGGAAGAGAAGCTGGAATTTGGTACCGGTCTCGGAATTTAGAATTGAAATTTGGTATCGATTCGAAAGAGAGTCGGAATTTGGTACCGACCTCGAAGGAGAGAACTGGAACTTGGTAACAGTCTCGGAAATTTAGAATTGAAATTTGGTATCAATTCGAAAGAGAGTCAGAATTTGGTACCGACCTCAAAGGAAGAGATTTGGAATTTGATACCAGTCTCGGAAATTTAGAATTGAAATTTGGTATCAATTCGAAAAAGAGTCAGAATTTGGTACCGACATCGAAAGGATGAAAACTGAAATTTGGTACCAGTCTCGGAAATTTAGAATTGAAATTTGGTATCAATTCGAAAGAGTGTCAGAATTTGGTACCGACCTAGAAGGAAGAGAACTGGAATTTGGTACCAGTCTCGGAATTTAGAATTGAAATTTAGGTATCAATTCGAAAGAGAGTCAGAATTTGGCACCGACCTCGAAGGAAGAGAACTGGAATTTGGTACCAGTCTCGGGAATTTATCTGTATGAAGAGGGACCCAGTCTTATGCCATCAAAACCAAATCGAACAATGTTTGTGGCTCCGTGTCAACAGAACTAGTCGATCCTCTAAGACACAGAAGAAAGAGAATTGAAAGGAGCTGGTAAGTGTACCAAGCTGAAAAGACTTGACTTAACGACAAGTCGAAGAGAATATTCAAATTTCAAAAGAGTTTCAAACAGATTTTGATTGAGAGAAGAACTGAAAGGTTCGAATCAGAGGTTTGAGATCGGAATTCAATTCAGAGTTTAGATTCGTTTTGTTTGTCCTTTAACGATCCCATTTTATTTTGTTTTTTTTGTTGTTTACTTAGTGTTCATGTGAATTTGAAGTTCATTTTAATATTCAGATTTTTAGGAAAAGTTCTCATTTATTTTCTTTCCTTTTCTGTTCTTCGTTCAAAGTTCATTTAACTCTAATGGCGTTTCCGAGTCAATTTGCCCAAAAAGAGGTGAAGGCAAAATATGACGTAGTCGTTTTCATTCCAACTTGCTGAAAATACATCATACAACTTGATCTAATCATGATGACGTTTTCCTCGAAAATTTTATGTCTCATACAATCCATGTAAATCCAAAATGATTTTGTAAGATTCTTGTCGATCCATCCACAAGCGTCTGTCAAAAATCTATATCTGAATAGTAAGAAACATGGGCAATAACATCACCTTCCAAGCCACCCTTGGCAGGAATGCTGCATGGATGTGTATTGGAGGTGTCTTATTTCCCATGTAACTCACGACTCGTAGGGCGGAGACTCTCCAATTCGGATGCGGCTGAAAGTGGTAAGACATTTTTACGTCGTCCATTCTTCTAAAAGTAGCGAGATCCGCTCCACGAGCACTCCTGGAATGCAATGCTTTGCAACGTCTGCTCCGTTTCCTTTTAACACCAGGACGGAACCTACCAGTAGTGGTATCTCCACCGGCCCTCGAAATTCACCGGGGCCTACAATCCGGAGGTTAGATCCAAACATGATGTTGCACTGGTTGACGAATGACACTGTGCAGAAGGGTCTAACAAAGTCATGATGGTCTATATGTGGAGGTATGCAGTCGCCTTCCTTGCAGATGTTAATAATGCGAGTTGTTGGGTATGCGATACGCGAGCGATAACCTCCATGTTATCATCCTTTTCACCATTCTCTTAATGATTCTTGGCATCGGATCCACCTCACTTGTGTCGGAGTATCCCTGGTGGATTTCCTTTTACATCTATGGCAAAATTGTAGCAACATCCGCATTGGATTGTAACTCTTCCTTTTCTCGGCATCCATCTTCGGGGTTCTGAATAGGTCTTTTCTCTCAGGCGGCTAGCTCGGCCCATTTTCTGTAATTCGAGGATGCAGTCTACAATATGTTGTTGCTCGTAATCTGAGAATACATCTGTATGCAGCTCGAGGCCATCTAAAATGTTAACCCTCTTGTATCCAATTCTTTTAAAGTATTCGAAAGGTTTTCTTCTCGACTAGTTGCATTTTCTCCAGGCTCGTATTTCGGGATTATACGAAGTCCTCGGTGTCTAGTAACATACTTGCGGGATGCATGGCTCGACCCCAAGCACGTTCTTCTGCATTTCTCGGCTCCTCGAGGATAGTCTCTATAGGGACATCCTCTGGGGTTGCTTTCGCAACAAGACTCTTCGGATCCGGTACATCTGCTCGGCGTCGAGGAACTGACTCTATTTCTGCTTTTCTTGGTACTTCTTTTATCTGTTTCGACTTTCTTGGAGTTGACTTTCTTCTTTCTGGTTCCTGACGAACCGATCTCCTTGGAGTATTTGCACTAACGGTATCCACTGTCTGTTTATGTTGATCTTCTGCTAACTTGGTCAACATTTTGCGAATACGACGATTCTTATTTCTTCGCTAGGTAGCAGTGAGAGTAGCTCTCCTTACCCCTTGAATTTCTACGGGCGCGGCACTGACAAGCCTACCCTCTGTTGTGGCAACCACGGACTTAATTTTCTTATCTTCTCCGGTTGCATGAGCGGCGTTTGCTTTTCTTTTCTTGCTGCTGGATCGGTGGTTCGGGCCACTCATTTTCATCACTGTCTGGCTGTGAAGTTCTTCTCGATCAACATGGATCCAATCATTTTCTTCGTATTGTAAGCCGGCTGGTGTGAAGTACGAGTCAATCTCTATCACTTGCTTCATCCCTCACCCTCTTTTCATCAAGTGCTACACTCACGCCATTTCTAAAGTTTAGAACCAACCGCCCGTTCAACATTTCCCTGCGAAAAAATAAGGAAAGGATCAGGTGCTGTACTAAGAACAAGAACAATAAGAAAAAACACTTAAAAATTCTTATTCACTTTTTTTTTTAAATTTAAAGGAAGTAGGAAGAGATGAGAAAATATCAGGAATGAATGGATTTAAAAGGAAAGATTGACATTTTATTATTACGATTTCCCATGTTTTCTTTTTAACATTTTCGTTGATGAGATTTTTTTTATCATCCATTTTATTTTGTTTTGGGTTCGGACCCAATCACAAAGTGATTACTTCACCCATGTTTCTAGGGATAAGATTCCACTTTAGAGGCCACCCTTCGAAACATCAGGTTGCGTAATACTTTTTTAAATATCGTCCATTGATTGGAAGCATGGGTCGTTCTCCACGGTAATTCACCAGTTGGTAGGAACCTCCAGAGTAGACTGTCTCAACCACAAACGGTCCTTCCCATGTTGGTTCAAATTTACCACCTATCTTGTGATGTTCAAGAATAGGTCTTTTGAGAACCAAAACCAAGTCACCGACTTTGAATGTCTTGGGATGGACTAATTTATCATGGGTATGGATCATCTTGGCTTGATACAGTTCCAAATTCTGCTGTGCGGAAAGTCTTTTCCCTTCCAAGCTTTCCAATTCTTCCAGTCGTAGTCTGACATTTTATTCTGTGGTGATCTTTTCTGCAACTGCAATTCAGAGTGACGGAAGCTAAACTTCCAGGGGCAAGACGGCCTCGGACCCGTACACTAAGGCATAAGACTTAGACTGAGTAGGAGTCCTAAAAGTCGTCCTGTAGGCCCATAAGGCTTCTAACAACTTCTCGTTCCAATTTCTCTTGTTTTCGTCCAAAGTCTTCTTTAAAATTTGAATGAGAGTTTTATTAAAAGCCTTGGCCAAGCCGTTTGCTCTTGGGTTGTAGATTGTTGAGTATCGCCAATCGATCCCGTGTCTTCTGACAAAATTGTTGATCTTTGTACTTTTGAATGCAGACCCATTATCTGAAATGATCCTGCGCGGCACCCCAAAACGGTAGACGACTTGATTCTTGAAGAACTGTAGCACATGATGTGCCTTCACTTCTCTGAGTGGTATAGCTTCTGCCCATTTAGAAAAGTAGTACGTAGGCTACGAGGATGAAGCGATGTCCTCTTGAAGAAGGCGGTTCCATCGGACCCACTATATCTGTGCCCCAACACTCAAATGGCCACGATGCGATTGTCGAATGTAGCACATTTGGAGGTTGGTGTAGAACCACTCCGTGCACTTGGCACTGGTGACAACTCTTGGCGACTTTCATACAGTCGGTCATCATTGAGGGCCAGTAGTACCCTAGTCTTTTAATCTTCATTTTAATTTTCGGACCCGACTGATGAGCGCCACAAAGTCCAGAGTGCACTTCTTTAACAATTTCACGAGCCTCGGACCCGCTTAGGCATCTTAGCCACATCTGATCAAAAGACCTTCTGTATAATGTATTGTTTATTAATGTGTAAGACAGAGTTCTTTTCTTGATTTGATGGGCTAATGACTTATCGTCCGGTAGGTTTCCTGTATGCAAGTTGTCTATTAATGGCTGCAGCCAATCTTCTGTATTTTCTGTCACTGCTGCAATTATTTTCTCTGCTTTTCTTTCTGATTTGTGTATTGTATCCATGTCGAGCTGTGATAGGACCTGTCATCCTTGAACTGACACTTCAACTGACTCATCCTGCAAGCAGGTAAATTCCTTTGCAAGGAAGGCTAGCGCATCGGCGAGAGCATTTTCTCTTTTGGAATCTTGTAGATTGTTACGTTTGGAATTTGTTCCAATAATTTCATGGCGTACTGAAAGTACTGCTCGAGTCTTGGCTTTAAAATTCTGTACTGTCCGGCGACCTGTTGAATGATCAATTGAGAATCCCCGTAGATGTTGATGTTCGTTATTACCATCTAAATGGTTAATTCTAATCCGGTTATAAGGGCTTCGTATTCTGCCTCGTTGTTTGTACACGGTTCTGTTAAGTGGTAGGAGTATCTTAACATTCCCCGCTCCGGTGTTATAAAGATTAGTCCGATTCCTGCCTTACCGGACACTATCGTTTGCACTTCTTTGTTCTTCTGTGCTGAGGACGCACCGTCGAAGTATAATTCCCAACGTCGATCATCAGGGTCTTCTAGGCTCATTATCTGCTCGTCAGGCAAATCGTCGTCGAGAGGCGAATCCGCCGGTAAAGGGTGTGCTGCAAGGAAGTCTGGTAGGACTTGTCCCTTTACGGCGTGAAGAGGAATGAAAGTTATGTCAAATTGCAACAGTATCATCGACCACCTGGCAAGTCTGCCAGAGAGCATCGGTCGGGTCATCAAGTATTGCAATGGATTAACTCTCGAAATAAGGTTGACCTTATGAGAAAGCATGTAATGCCTGAGGTTTTGAGCTGCGAAGATCAGGGCCAAACAATGCTTCTCAATCGGAGGATACTTTACTTCCGTCGGAATTAGACGACGGCTTAAGTAGTAGAGAGCATTTTCTTTCCCTCGTCATTGACCTGGGCTAGCAGGACTCCAAGGGAGTCGTCTAAAGCCGCGGTATAAAGTATCAACGGTCTACCTGAGACTAGGGCTACTAAGACAGGAGGTGTCATTAAGTATTGTTTGATGTCATCGAAGGCATGTTGACATTTGGAGTTCCAAGTAAACTTGGCATCCTTCTTAACCAAAGCAGA
>JAKZJZ010002442.1:0-16554 GCA_022702705.1 Papilionanthe hookeriana x Papilionanthe teres
GCATTTCATCGTAGTTCCAAGCAAAACAAATTCTTAAATTCCATTAATAACTTGATTATTTCTTCGGAGTCTTCTTTATTGAGTAAGGAGCTAACAAAGGTAGGTCTAGGCTCTTCGCTAGTACCCAAGTTAACTTCCGTTAACTCATCTATTGTAGATTCGATTTCTTCTTCGAATTCTCGTGGAGCGTCTCCAATTTGTAAATCTTCGAGTTCGTCTCGTAGTTTCCATGCAGCTTTCATTGGATTTGCAAGTGACAACCAAGCAAAATTCGCATCGTCAACCGACCCTACCGTGCCGAATCCGAGTCCATACTTTGAATCGGGAGGACGGCCGGAGTTATTCCATAACTTTTCAAAATGTTGTGATCGGCCTTTTGTCCATTGTCGAGGTAAGAAACCACGTTGAATTAAATTTTGAACACAGGGAGAGTACCACTCAAAAGGTAATTCCATTAATTCGATGAAGTGACATCTTCGAATTGTACATTATTTTCAGCTTTGGAGGAAGAAGCACCACGGTAGAATTTGATCGGCTTTGCACCGTCACTACGTACCTCTTCGACCTCCATACCCTCGATCTTATTAGAATGGATCGGAGTTAGGGTCATAGTATGTACGTAGTGGTTAATCTTCTCGTACATTGATTTGTATTCTTCGTTCTTTTCATCTTCGAGGAGATCTTGTATTGCGGCTTCTTTCGACTTATTGTTGCCGCTTCTTGCTCGATTTCTTTTTCTTCTTCGTAACTATCTTCCCAATCAACATTGATGGCTGGTTTCTTCCGTCCAATTGTCCTAGTGTCTCTACCACGGCCTCGTCCCCGGCCTCGACCTCGGATGCGAGTTGTGGAGAAACCTTCACCATCTCGCCGAAGGGAGTGGTGAGTGACTCGTTGGACTAGAACTTCAGGTTCTTCGTTGTCCCGAACTTTCTTTGCTTCATTTGTTACGGTATCTCCGGAGAAGATTGTTTTCTTTGGCGGTGCATAATAAGCCGCATCTTCATGGATTCCAATCTCATGTACGGAGAATGGTTGTAAGTCGCCTTTGATGCACTCGTTCCCCTCCATCGTAATACTTCGATGCACCGATGCAGTAGATGATGGTACCATCCCGTTTTCATGTATCCATGGTCGGCCCAAGAGAGCGTTGAACGACGTTTCGAATCGATTATATGAAATTTTGCGGTTGTCTTTGCTAAATCACCGGTCTTCATCAGTAGCGTTATTGACCCGAGGGCTCTTTCTCCTTTCTCGTCGAATCCTCTTAATAACATTTTGTCGGCCTCGAGCTCACGAGCATCAATTTCCAAGTATGCTAGTGTTCGAAGACTCATTATATTGATTGATGCTCCCGGATCCACCAATACTCCGGAGAGCGTAAACTTCCCAATTGTAATCGAAATGTACAACGGCCGGTTGTGATCCGCCGTCCCAAGTAGTAGGTCATTGTCCGTGAAGGTAACACCTCGTCGTTCCTTTAACGAGCAAACCTCATCTAAGGAATCTCCGGCCATTCGAGCTAAGCAAATTTCCGGATCAAGTAAGGCCTCGATCGAGCTTCCCTCATCTCCTTTCGATAAGATGAGAGCATCGTAGATGCTCGGCTTGGCCGGTAGTTTCCTAAGATGGGCTAGCACGTTGTAGTCCACTTTGTTCTCCATGCGTCTCGGCTTCTTCTCGAATGGGTATGTCTTCTCGCCGGGGTTGGTTCTTCTTGAACAACCACCCGCTTTCCTTTGTCTTTTGGACCCATTCTCGGAGGTAGAACTTTTCCACTTCTTAGGTTGACTTCGTAATTTCTTCCGAATCTAGTGTCGAGTTTGCTCGGTGTCTCCTCCCGAATCGGAATGACCGGCTCTTCCGGATTATCTTCCAAATCCGAAGGCTCTAACTCTATCGTAACTGGAGCTCCTCGAAACTCACAGATAGATCCGTTGCTTGTTGAACTCTCGTAGCCTCCTTGATGGATGCCTTCTTCGTCATTTTGATCGTCGAGATCATGTATGATTCGAGAATTGTTGTTGGTATCGAAATCGACGCCCGGATTGTCGCTAGTTACGTAATCGTTAGAAACAACCAAAACGTAGCCAACGCCATCACCCTTATCATTATATGATCCCACCGAAGTGAGCGAGATAATCATACAAAATCGAGGTTCGAGGGATTTCTCCCCCGAATCGGAAACAACTATCCTAGGATAAGCAGCCCCTAGTCTAGCCTTAGGAATCTCGGTCACCTCTTCTTCGTCAATTTTCTTCTTCTCTTCGATTTTCTCCTGTCGAGGTGGTTCTTCTATCGCAAGTGATAGTACCGGCTTAACAGGTCTCGAACTCTGAATCGAAGCTCGCACCGAAGCGGTTCGGATGTTGTCTAAAATCTTCTTCGAAGATCTCGTCCAGTGCGGTAGTCCATCCATCGTCGCTTGCATAGGGATCTATCGGAATGACGGGATCGGCTGAGATAACATTGACGGAACCTCCTTTCCGGGGTTCCTTCATGTACTCCTTCGGGATTGTTATATTTCCTTTCCGAAGGTTGTCGCTCGAGCCAACTTTTCGAAGGTAATGCAATCTTCTATCTTGTGCCCAAGCATCCGATGGTAGGGGCAAAAGTCGGGATCACCTTTCTTGTTGACTTCCTCTCGGTCTTTTGGGCTCCGGCACTCGGAAATCTGGAGTTTTCATTAAGCTACGGAACATCTTCGGTATCGCTTCATTCTTGAACGGATATTCTCTCGCTCGAAGCTCCCTCAATGTACGTTGCGGACGAGACGGTTGTTCATACCGCGGAGACGACCGATAGCCGGACCGGGGTTGCCGGTAATTTTGTTGTGGTTGCCGCGGCCGTCTCGGTGGTATTTGCATCGGTTGTTTGCCTTTGTCAACCGCCGCAACGACCCCGCATTTCTTTTCGAAAGTCTTCACCGGCTTCGCTTGTCCGTCTTGTCGGCAAAACTTAATTGCTTCGCCTCTTCTTGCAAGCTTCCGGCCTTGCTTAACAACTTCTCAAAAGTCTTAATAGTGAATCCCTCGAGGAGAAGTGCTATCGGCCGTGAATGCTTTTAAGCAAGATGCCGACCGCATGTTGTTCTTGCAGTTGTGGTTCACACTTCATACTTAAATTTCTCCATCGAAGTATGTAATCCACTAGAGTTTCATTCGGCCTTTGTTTCTCTACCACTAAATCACCTATAGTGATGTGGTGCCGAGCTCCGCAAATCGCTTAATGAAGAGGCTCTCTAGCTCCGAGAATGTCTTTACTGCATCCGTTGGGTAATTCCGCATACCCGCCGAAGGCGATCCCCGACGATCGCTAACGAACCGTCGGAAGAGTAGCGCATCGCTCCCGCCGCATTGCAACAACCGGCACGAAAGTGTGCAACATGCCGTCTGGGGTTCCCTGTTCCGTCGAAGGTCTTAAACAGAGGTGGTACGAAGCCCTTCGGGTATCGGATATGTCGAACTCTTCCGGTAAGGTCTACCCGTCCGAATAGATGTCCCGTTCTTCGATTGTGCTAGGCTTCTCGCACCCGCCGTTCTACCAAGTTCTTGATATCCTTTTCAGGGATCATACTTTGTGTTGTATCCTTTTTCAGCTGGTCATCCCCATTGACGGATGTAATCTCCTTTCCTCCGTCTACGATGTGAATGACTTCTGGGGGTGTCTCTCTATGTGGTTGTACTTGACTTTGGAGAGTGGCTAGAGCTACGGCCATCTCTTCCATCCTCTTCGCCATTTGAGCGATCGTGTCGTCCTTTTCCTGAAGCTGTCTCTTCATCGTTCCGGCTCCTCTCTTCGCGGCCGCAGGAGCACCTCGAGAAGATGATGAAGCTCGTGTCTCAACCATGTTGATTTCTCGCATATTCATTGTCCATGAATTCCGATGAGTCGATCTCATCTCCGAACTTTTCTTCTCTTTCTTTTGCCAACCGTCGGATGTCGGTTCTCAACTTTTCCATGGCATCTTCTAGCGGAGCTTTCAGTGTATCTTTGTGGTTGTCATGCGATGGTTGCCGGGTCCTTTTTTCACGAGTCCCCTTCATCGCAGAATCACTTTCTTCGCATTCCAGCCTCCCGGCGAGACTTTCTTCTCGGCCGTCGTTTCGGCCTCAATCGCCCCGTAGTGGGACGCCACACCATCCTTCTAGCAGCAGAAGGTCTATGACCGGATGGTCTATCGGCCAAATGCCGGAAGGTGGTATCCTCCCTAATCTGTAACCCTGATACTACGACAGGCGGGCTAGCCTTCATTCTCTTGCTCGGCTTTTCTATCATGACGGCGGGTTCTACTCGGGGCCCAAGACGGGATTTGACCGGCACCCGCCCTATCCTTCGTAGAATTTCCGACACGGGCAATTTTCCTTCTTCGCTAGCTTTTCTACCAAAGTTTGCAGCCGAGCAAACGGCGTAGTTCTCGATTCTTTCTTGCGGCTATCGTTGTAGTATGCGGGCCGCGGTAATGTGGCAAAGAATCTTTCGAACATTCTCTTCATCCTCTCGCGGCGGAGAGGGGATGGAACCCGCTTCCTCCCAAAAGTGGTATGTAGTCGCAGCGTGGTGTATATTCCGGTAGCGGTGTATATTCCGGTAACTCGGAATTTCCTCCAGAAGGCAATCTCAGCAGTCTCCGGCTTCCCCGGCGATCCTTCTATTTCTATTTCTTCTTTGGGTCTTTGTCGGCCGAAGGAATCTTCGAACCGGACCCGATTTCGAAGACGAAGGTCTTACAGAAGATCCGTACCCTCCACGGTAACAGTGTTTACCATAGTTCCGGATTTCTTTCCCCTTCGATTTGCGTAAGTCGGGGTAGGTGCAGTAAACAACTAGACCGGTGGGGGTAGTGAGAATCAGCTCCTCCCGCGGACAGCAGTACTCCTCCTAGTCGGGACCCTTTGCAGGGGAGGAAACTCTCGGGTCGACCTAAGGTCGAACTCGCGCGTGGTTCCTCGGCCTTCGGATACCTTGTTCGTCGCTGCAAAGAGGGAGACGCTCGGTGACTTCGACGTTCGTGTTTTCAAATCCTTGTCCGAATCGGATGATCCCATTGTCGGGCAGCTCATCCTTATAGCATGTCGAAGTCCAGTCCGTTGGTGAAGGAGAAAATCGGCTTCGGGGCTTCCATTTCGCAAGGTAGATTCTCGGTTGTCGGTCCCAAGCTATGCTTCTTTTCTTCGGACGAAAAGAAAGGAATTGAAAAGAGTCCGAACTCATTCTTTGTTCATGTATTTATCATTTGTTAAAAGAATCACTTATTAGAGGGTTTGTTTATTTAGAACGGAATGTTCAAAGGTGTAGAGAAGGTAAGGAATCTGATTCAGAAAGAAAAAGAGAAAGAAAGTCTTAAGCAAGACTTCCCGACTCGAAGGATCACTCCTAAACTAACACCTATCGGGGGTCCACCCCACCTCAGAAATGAGGTAAAAGGATCTCGGAACCTCTCTCGTTTAGGGGTATCTAAACAAGTGGCTCCTAAATCCGAGAGAATGTTGGCTATGCTTGTTCAAGATAGAAATGAACATAGTATTCCAACGGAAAGAAGGGTAGTTTGATCCATTAGGGACATGGATACACTACCGATTTTTGAAAGCGAACTATTCGATTATAATGGAGAGAGGAATTGTCCCCAACGGAGTCGCCGTAAATCCCGTGCGGCTTATTTTTAGGTCGTGTTTTATTTTGAAGAGGGGTCGCCTAACGTAAATCTGTCGGCGAATTTTTAATTTAATTAAAATAAATAATTTGAAAAGTAGTATTTGATTTTGAAAATAATTTTAAATTTGAAGGTTTTAAGATATGAGATTAAACCGACCTCACATCCCAAATAGTTTATATAAACGAGCACCGCACCACAAACCGTGTATCTATCCCTAAGGATAGACACACCGCTTGATGGTGGGGCTTCGATTAAATAAACTAGAAGATTAGTGACATCCGTTTGGTCCGCGAACCAATTTTATAAGCCGACAAGTTTCCCTCGCTTAATATGAAAACATTAAACGAGGTTTATATTACTCCGGGTTCTTTAAAATTCCCTATAAGGGCAAGCCCCTATAGTTAATTACATCTTAAGTGACGGGAATCACCTAAGAAAACTCTCGATAATAATCAATGATTCTCGCTCTCAAGAATTTCAAAGTTTAAGGTTTTCAAAGATTGAACTTTGGAGTTTCAATAGGAATGGATCAAATTTTTGGAACATTTTGTTTTGTGAATCCAAAGGAAGAAAGGTAGGAGAAATCACTGATTCGAAGTGAACTTCGATGATTTCCCGACTATCCTATCGTTTGGCTTGAATTTAGGAAAGTCCTAATGTTTATTTGATATTTCAATCTTGCCAATTTCAATTAATTAGGGCTTATATTTGTATGATAAAATCAAACAAATAAATTCTAGAAGATGTGAGGGTTTATTGTCGTATCTGACGACTACCTCGGAATCCTAAGACCGGTTAGGGCTTAATTTGCAATGCAAATGCCTAACGAAGAGTCGAGGATTTATGTTGCACTGTGCAAGCTACCTCGAAGTCCTATGGCTTCGATTGTTTTAATTCTAGGAAAGTTTTGCTGAAGTAGACTCGAGTTTTGCCGATGACGATGGTCGTGCCGCCCACCATGCTCCGAGCTCCTTGTTGTTGCAGAGGTTTAGTTTTAGAAACCATAAATCGTGAGTTGAGAAAAGTGTTTTGGTTTAGAGAAAATCTTAATTTCCGTGTGTTTTTTATGTTTTATTTAAAACAAATCTTAAAGTTGATTATAACGACACCGGTTAAGATCCCACGGTTCCATCCTTCCGCATCATTATTTTTATCGGATTCACTTAGTCCGGATGAATTTGCTAAACTCAACCGAATGAGTTCCACACTTTCATTTAGACCGTGGAAATCCCGTTAGCAACACGTAGGTTACATCATCCGAGGTATTCCCGATCATCCAACAGGACGTTTTAATTTAGTTGTAATTGTAGTTTTGTGTTCGTTTGTGATTAAATTTTGAGTTGTTTTATATTTTGAAATGTTGTGGCGGTGAATTTTATCTTGCAATGACTTTTAACTTAGTTTTGGTTTCAGCTTTAGGGGCTATCCTAAAGGTGTGGGTTTTCATGCAACGATTGTTTTATCATGCAAGAAAAGTAAAATGCGTTTAGCAATAAAGTAAATTGCAAGAAAGTAAATTGCAATAAAATAAAAGCGTACCCTGGAGGGTCTTCCCGTCATCCCAAGCCGCACTTAAAACACAATTAGAATATTTAAGCAAGTTCCTAGGTAAAGCTAAGGGAAAGGTTATGGTTTTCTACCAAATTCCTAATCCTATAGCTAGTCATCTCCTATGACGTCTAGGTTCTTTGGGTTTTGGTTTAAGGACGATTTTCTTCATCAAAGAATAATCAAATTCAATTGTTCTTATAAATATCCTATCATATCGAGGAAGTGCTTAAGAAGAATCTTAAACATCTTTTCAATATTTCTAGGATCGTTTTAAGTCCAAATGAATTTAATTATATAAATGAATCGATCGTCCGAGGTTTTCAAGTCTTGTTAACTTGCTCAGTGAACTAGACATTTCGAATATCCTATGAGTGAAGTAACACTCCATTTAATGTTCTATTTAGGAGTTATATTAATCAAAGCTTTCAAGGGTAAATTAGTATTCAAATGATTTGATTTGAGTTAAAGGGTTTAAATTTGGAATAAGTGTTCAAGTTGCTTTATATTTAGTTTAATTTAATTTAATTTGATTTGATGTTTAATTAATTTAATTTAATTTAATTTAATTATTTAATTTAATTTAATTTAATTTAATTTAATTTAATTATTTAATTTAATTTAATTTTTTAATTTAATTTAATTTAATTATTTAATTTAATTTAATTTAATTATTTAATTTAATTTAATTTAATTGTTTAATTTAATTTAATTTAATTTTAATTAATTTAATTTAATTGTTTAATTTAATTTAATTTAATTATTAAATTTAATTTAATCTTAATTTAATTTATCTTTAATTTACTTTATTTTTAATTTTAATTGAAATTTCAAAAGATTTTAATAATTTAATTAAGTCTTTTAATATTTTAAATTTGAGTTATCATTTTAATTAAAAATTGAGTATTAGTTGATATAATTGATTTAGGGATTTTTAAATTAAAGAATAAATCTCTTCCTAATAAAGATCCCTTATTTTAATAATTCCAATTCATTATTCCTCCAAATTTAATCTATATTTTAATTAAAGTTTAATCATTTTAAAATTATTTAATGGGTTTCTACCCTTTAATTATTTAAATTTCAATCATCCAAACCAGATTAAAATCAAATATTTTACTTGTTGATTTTTATTAAACCTAAAGTTTTAATTAAGGATTAAAGATTTTAATTACCATTTTACCCTTTAAGCTTAATAATTTCATAACTCACTAAATTGAACTCAAATGAACTTGAAATTTTTATGTGACTTCACTCATATGTCAATGAAGACATGAGAGGAGAAAATGTGATTTTTCTGTATTTAATTTATTTATATAATTATTTTTGGTGGAAAATAGAGATTTTCAAGGAAAATTTGATAACATGACCAAGGGAAAGTTTCTGTCCTTAAGAAAATTAGGGGACATTCCTAATGACCAGAGAAGCACTTGGACCAATTTTGGTGATTTTTTGAATTATATTATTTTTATTATAATTATTTTGAGTTTTGGAGTGTTAATTAATTTAAAAATAAAATAAATGTTGAAAAATGGATTTTATATTTTTCAAAAATCTCTCTGATATCAAGGAAACCAGAGAATCAAATTTTGCAATTTTCTGATTTTTCTATGATTTATAATAATTATTTTAGTGAAAATGCTAGAAAATACATTTTTTTTTTAATTTTAAAATTACCCTAGGGCTTTAAAATTTAATATCTCACTAAATAGACTTAGGAAAAATGTGGGATTTGTTCCTAAGTGATTAAAATTCAAAATGTGACATTTTGGTGAATTTTATTATTTTTGTGATTTTTATTATTTTTTAATTATTAAAAATATTAAAATATTATTAAAAATCAACTTTTTAGAAAATTGAAATTTTAATTTTCTTAGGTTCCCCTGATATCAGAGAGGCTCCAAAACCAATTTGGTGAATTTTTAAAAAGTATTTTAAAAGTTATGAATTTTTAAAGTTTAAAATGGCTAAGTGGCTTAATCAACCCAATTAGTGGGGCTAACCAAGTCCAATTGACCTCAAATTTTTATGGTGGATTCCTCTGATCCTAAAGGTCAGTGGAGAATTGATTTCAAGTCAATTTGATACCTGGTTAACTCTAATTAATTAAAGACCTATTTTGGGTGTTTAAGCCAATTAGGGTTAATCTGAGTGAATTAACTCAAGTCCTATTTTTCCTAGGGTTCTCCTGGTCATAAGGAACATCACCAAATATTTCTAGAATTTATTTCACAACATGCTAATTTTTGGAATTAAAATACTCAAAACAGCAACATGCATTTGAAAAATAAATAACTTTTCACTGAGATGGCCTCCCGACCTTGGAAAATTCAGGGAATGTTCCCAAGTTCGGAGGCTTCAAAAGCCCTATGGTCTCATGCCATGGTGAATTGTATACATGCATGGAGAATTGAATGTATGCAGAGAGTAAATAAATCATAAAAAATAAAATACTTAATTAAATTAAATGATTTCTTTTCCACATTATTCTCCTCTCGTTCACCGAGCAAGGGGGTATTTTTATTTTATTTTTGTGATTTTTCTACACAAAGATATGGATTTTTGAAGTTTAGGGAATTAAATAAATAAGAAAATACCCTAATTTTCTATTTATCCACGCGGCGCCGCCGAAACCTCGGCAGCCTCCGAACGCACACGCGTCGCGCTCCCATTCGACGCCGCCACCCGAGTCGCCAGCCCGGGCCCCGCGGTTCTCGTACCGTCTCCCGGTCCGACGCAATCCCGGCCGTCCGTGCGCGCGTGTATCGAATGGACGGCATCCGTTCATCGTCCCCAAGTGTTCTCACCCGAGAGCCGTCCACACTAAATCCCTAAGATCTCACTCGATTCTCAATGGATTTTCATGTTCTTATGCTCTATGGATTCGTCTCGAAGAGACGAACACATCTATACGGCTAACATGCATTGAAACTAAGGCATTCGAAATGAAGAATCTCCGGAAGCTCGGGATGGAGAGTTAGCTCATACCTTGGCTCGCAGAAGTGTGGCTTCAATCCGAGAGTTGTTGCACCTTCGATCGGGTCCCGCAAGCTCCAGCATGAAGTCTCCCGGTCCGGTGAATTGTCTGGATATGATTTCGACCAAGCCCGATCACAAAGCTTGGAGGCCGGAGCAACCGGGTGGCCCGGAGATGGGGCTTTTGGTGGTGGACACCTTCCCTCGGTCCGGTGAAGGTGTAGAGCCAATCAATTTGGGAATTGGCTCACCGTGGCAAAGTGTCCCGGTTTTGGGTGGAATTTCGCTTGAGAAATCGGGCTCCGTTGGTGGGGATTAGGGCAAATCGACACCTGGGGATCAACCGCTCTAAGGATGGTGAAGGGTTTGGAACAATTTTGCGCAGTTTCGGCAGGGTTTGTGCTTGGCTCTCCTTCTGGCCGAGAGGGGTGGAGTTTAAATAGAGCTGGCTGGGGGGCCTCCCAGGGAGAGTTAGGGCTTGGGATCAGCTGCTCTGGTGAGGAGAAGATCAGCCATGGTGACCACTAGGGATGGGGCAGCTCAGCAAGTGAGAATTTCAATGTGGGCTCACATGTGAGCTCTCGGCCATGGTGTTTTCCGGCGGCCTCGGTGGCCGGCCGGCCAGTGCATGGGTCACCCTCGTGGTCGGTGGGTCAGGGCTGGAGGTTTGTGCACTCAATGGGCCATGGACATGTGTAAAGGCTTTGATCCAAAGTGGAATGGGGCATGGCTAGATTTGGACCTAAATGGGTCAACCCACCCATTTGGGCTAGGTGCACCACCCAAGGCCTGGTTTAGGCTGAGGAGAAAGTGATTTGGATCAGCTTGATTAGTGGGGTCAAGTCACAATCCAAGTACAATTAGGCTTAAGCATGGTTTAGTGGAATCATGTAAGTGGTTAACCACCTTTAGGAGTTAAGGAAAGAGCCTCCTCCTTTTGCCCAAAATGGCATGGTGACATGTAAAGAGGCTCTCATGGCTTGCATATGGCTTATGCATGGCTCCATGGCTCCATTTGGCTTGGGAAAAGTAAAGTCAATTTCATGGAAATGGATTTAAGGAAAATTTTGGTATTTAGGGGTGATTTGGCATGAGGCTTGATTTGGAATTATTTGATGATGAATTTAGGACTTAGGGATGATTTTAATTGAAAGTATGATGAGGGGAAATGTCATATGGGCCTTGGAAGAATTTTGGGCTTTTTTTGAAAGGGTTTTAGATGGGCTTTTAAGATGGATTAGGAAAGTGGGCTCTTGAATTTTAAAATGGATTTTGGGATGAAATTTTGTAAAGAGGTTGGGCCAAATAATTATTGGGTTTAGCTCATGGATGTGTCATGAGTGACTTGAAGCAAATTTGGGGTAGTTTGGACTTGAATTGGGTTGGATTTGAATTCTTTTGGTGAATGGGCCAATGTAGGTCAAATTGGGCTAACTTGGGCCAATGTTGGGCTAGGGTTGAAATTGATGTAAAATAAATATTAAGAAATGTTTATGGGAGTGTTTCAAAGAGGTTTTGGCTTTGGTTGGGTTTTAATTTTGAGGTTTGGGCCTATTTGGGTTAGATTTGGGTTTAGGTCAAAATTGGGCTTTTTGATTTTGGGTTGAATTTGAGTGGGGTTTGGGTCAAAATCTTGGGCAAATCATGTTAGTGTTTTGTTTATGAGGATGTTAAGGAAGGTTTAGAAAAGATTTGGGGTTAATTGGAGTTGAATTGGGTTAGTTTGGGCTAAGTTTGGGTCATGGGTCCAAATTTGGGTTTTAAGGCCCAAAGTGAAATTGGATCCAAATGTCAATCAAATTGGACTTGGATTTGGTCTAAATTGGTATTGGGAATGTTGAATTGAAGTTTAGAATTGAATTGGACCAAAATTGGGGTCAATCGGGTAGGTTTGGTTTGACATTGGGTCCACTTTGGGTTAAAATGGGTCAATTTGGGGGTTTTGACAAAAGTAGGGTAAATTGACAAAATTGGCCCATGGTGTAGTTGGACAAAATGAAATTGGGAATATTTGGGATTTTCTGGAATTTTCTGGGAATTTTCTGAATTTTTGGATTTTTAGGCCAAGAAGGGTATTTTGGGTATTTGGAGGGTATTGGGGGTATTTTTGGAATTTTTGGTATTTTTGGGTATGGATGATCAATTTGAGTGATGTGGAGGTGTTTGGGATTGATTTTGGAAAATTTTAGGTAATTTGGAGATTTTGCAAAAATTTGGGTAATTCAGGGTTTTGGGTAGGTTTAGTAGGTGTAGGGTCCCGGGGTCAAAAATTGAAAATTTGGGAAATTGAAGATTGGGTGAATTTGGGTGGGGTGAAATCATTTTGGTTGAGCCATGAAGCCATTTCAAGCCCATATGAGCCATGAAAGGACTCATTTGAGGCATTCACTATGTTGTTCCTAACCCTCTTAGCCAAGGGCTTAGTGGGTTAAGGACCATCCATGTGAATCACCTACATGAGTCGGGAGGTCAAGTTGGGTATGGGTGTGGTTTTAGGAAGTGTGTGGAAATGTAGTGTGTAGGTGTAGTGTATGTCAGCCCCTTCATCGGACCGGGCCACCCGTGAGCGGCCTCTAAGGCCAAAGAGTCCTATAGGAACTCATTCTTTAAACTTCCATATTTGATTTCAACCCTCTAGGTGATTAGGGGTCTATAGTCAAGTTTGTGGAGTTTGCAGGAGTTTAGAAGTGGTTTGAATTTCTAAAAGGCGGGTCCCAATTCTAGTCCTCTAAGATAGTCAAAGGAAAAGCCTAAGGCTAGATCCTAAGCACTAAAAAGAAGAAAAGGAAGACCTCATCAAAAATGAGGTCAACATGGTTAGATGCTGGAATTATTTATCCTATTTCGGATAGCCAATGGGTAAGTCCTATTCATTGTGTTCCGAAGAAAGGAGGAGTAACTGTCACTATCAATGATAAAAATGAACTAATTCCTACAAGACAAGTTATTGGATGGTGAATTTGCATTGATTATCAAAATTTAAATAAAGCCACTAGAAAGGATCATTTTCCTTTACCTTTTCTTGGATCAAATGCTTGACAAATTAGCTGGACACTCATATTTCTGCTTTCTGGATGGATATTCTAGTTATCATCAATTACTTATCGCTCCTGAGGACCAAGACAAAACAAAATTTACAAGTCCTTATGGAACATTTGCCTTTAGAAGAATTCCTTTTGGTTTATGTAATGCACCTGCAACTTTTCAAAGATGTATGATGTCAATATTTTGTGATTTGATTGACAAAGAAATTGAAGTATTCATGGAGGATTTTTCAGTTTTTTGAACTTCTTTTGAGTCTTATTTGGAAAATATTTCCAAAGTTTTGAAAAGATGTGAAGAAACAAATTTAGTTCTTAACTGGGAAAAATGTCAATTTATGGTGACAGAAGGCATTGTACTTGGTCATAAAGTTTCACAAAATGGGATGGAAGCTGATCAAGCAAAAGTAAAAATTATTGCTGAACTGCAACCCCCTACTACTGTTACTGATGTGATAAGTTTTCTAAGTCATGCTGAATTTTATAGAAGATATATAAAGGATTTTTCTAGAATTGCTAGACCTCCTTGAAGCTAAATTTGAATTTAATGAAGACTGTGTTAATGCTTTCAATATTTTAAAAGAAAAATTAATAACTGCACCAATAATTATTGCACCTAATTGAAATAAACCTTTTGAATTAATGTGTGATGCAAGTGATTTTGCAATTGGAGCTGTATTGGGACAAAAATATGAGAAAATTTTCAAAGTTATATATCATGCTAGTAAAACTCTTACTGAAACTCAAAGAAATTACACTACTACTGAAAAATAGCTTTTAGCTATAGTATATGCCTTTGAAAAATTTAGATCTTATCTTCTTGGTACCAAATGCATAGTTCATACTGATCATTCCTCTATTAAATATTTAATGTTGAAAAAAGATGATAAATCTAGAGTAATAAGATGAGTTTTACTTCTACAAGAATTTGATTTTCAAATAGTGGATAGAAAATGAACGAACAACTAAATTGCTGATCATTTATCTAGAATTAAGAATGATGTTATTACTGAAAAAAATATAAATGAGAAATTTCCTGATGAACATTTGTATGTTATTCAAAGATGCTAAACACCTTGGTATGCAGATATAGTTAACTATTTAGCTAGCAATATTTTACCTTATGGATTGGATAACAAATTTATTAAGAAATTTAAAAATGATGCTAAATCTTATATTTGGGAAGATCCTCATTTATTTAAATTAGGAAGAGATTCTGTAATGCTTAGATGCGTACCTTATGAAGAAACCTATGCTATTATTCAAAAATGTCATGATTCTAATTTTAGAGGACACTATAGAGTATATAAAAATGCATTTAAAATTTTAAATTTAGGATTTTATTGGTGATCACAGAAAAATATATTAAGAAATTCATATCTATTTTTGATGAAATTGCACTTTAAAGAAAGGTATTTTCTTTATTTTACTGCAGAAACGAAGATTTATAAGAGATGGAAGCAAAAATAATGAAATGGAGTGAATTTGGATAAACAAGGAAGAAATTCATGTAAAATGAACTAAGTCGCCGACGGTGAGATTGAGGCCGCCGACGGCGAGATCATGAGGAGAACTTCTGAAGGAATTACAACTACCTCGCCGACAGAGAGCCCGAGCCCGCCGACGGCTAGATCGCGCTGTTTGAAGACCTTCTAGAAGCCCCGCTAACGGCAAGGTCGTTTCTTGCCGACGGCGAGACAGTTCAAAATGCAAAATAAATTGAACCTGGACGCTTTTTGAAGAAGTGTTTAAGCATCACTTGGACTTTTGCCTACCTCTATAAATAGAGGCTGAATTGTGTGTCATTGATGTTCTCTTGAGTCTTCAGTTTGTCTATTTAGAGAGTCTATTTGTGTTTGAGTGCTAATTTAAGAGTTTTAGAGTATAATTAGTGAGTTAGAAGTGTGCTGTACTAGAAGGAAAAGTCAAAGGAACTTCAAGGAGTCTGCTTGGGGAGGAAATTAAGATAAGTATCTTTATTTATTGTTGTTAACTTTAAATGAAATCCATGCTTTGTTTCATTTCCATGCATTCTGAGTAGTTTTCATAGTCTTTCTCCTTGTTTATGAAAATTATGCGAAATGATGAAATTAAATAGAAGTACCTAATATATTAAAATAAGTTGTGATAATTTTTACTTAAAACTTAATTTACTTTCAATCTAGCCAATTGATTTGTTAAAATATGTTGAATTATCAACTACAGTAAAAATTACATCCAATATTCAGGGAAATCAAAAGCCTTAGAAGGAGGGCTCAAATAAATAGGGAAATATTATTTATCGGATGTAGAATTCGACATTTTAGAGTGACAGACTAAAATATTCAATTTGGTCCTATTGTTTGAGAGCTGAAGTGTAGATGTTAGCCCTCGAGTGAGGGGAACGTGGGAGCTCTGAAGTGGCAGCCAGTATCCTCCCAGCCTAGCCGTAGATTCAGTAATCAAACATAGGATTAGTCAATGTTCTTTGCACCTGGATCAAAGGGTAAAGAATAGGAATGCTCCTATTTGTCACAATACAATTCAAAAATTTTAATTAGATTCATCATTCACTTAATTTCTAAAAACTAGGAGAAGGATACTATTTCTTAATTATTTAAATCAACTTTATTTCAAGCATTAGTTTACTTTAGTTGCTTTAGTTACTTTAAATTTCTGATTACTATATTAGTAAGTAATTCCTTTAAATTTTAGCTGATACAAATCTGTTAAAAACTTCCCTGTGGGATCTATAATTAGGACTCCACTAGAGCCCTGTATTACTTAATACATATACTTGCATAGAATCCACATTAAACATTCCATCATAAAATCAAATATATATATATATATATATATATATATATATATATATATATATATATATTAAAGCGGGATCAAGTTTTTGGCGCCGTTGCCGGGGAAGTAAAGAAATTATTTACTAGAGTAACGGACTATTTTGTTTTATAAAATGGTATGTGAAAATTTGGAAACGAAAATTTAATACCTTACGATTCAGAATTAGAGCGTATAATTAAAAGAATTAGAAAACAAAAAAGAGAAATTATAAATTTAAAACAAATGGCAAATATTCCTGAAAATGAAAATTTCAATTAACAGAGACCATTAAGAGATTATGCCAACCCTACATTAGATGAAATTCATTTAACTATTCAAAACCTTGATGTAGCTGCTAATTCATTTGAACTTAAACGTACAATTATCCAAATGGTACAAAACAATCAATTTAGTGGTTCACCTACTAAAGATCCTAATTTACATCTTGCTAGTTTTTTAGAACTATGTGCTACTTTCAAATATGAAGGAGTATCTAACGATGCTATTAGACTTAGA
>JAKZJZ010002443.1:0-16524 GCA_022702705.1 Papilionanthe hookeriana x Papilionanthe teres
GGCGTGGTAGCCTTCTTTCTTCCGGTCTTTGTGAGATTTCCACAGTTCTTTCGTTATCCTAGGAGCTGGCCTCCTTTCTTTGAGTTCTCGGTGAACCGGTGTCCTTGAAGTGTATGTGCGGCATTAGCAAGCTTGTCTCGTCGCGGCGGTCCGCGGCTAGTTTGGTTAACATCTTACGGATACGGCGATTCTTATTTCTTCGTTGCGTTGCTTGTGAGAGTAGCTCTTCGAACTTCTTGAATCTCCGTGGGCGCGGCGGCGACAAGCTCGCCTTCTGTCGTAGCGACTACGGACTTCATTTTCTTATCTTCTTCAATGTTTGTCTTTCTTTTCTTCTTCTTGGGTTGGTGGCTTGGGCCACCCACTTTCATCACTTGTACGTCCGGGCGGTTCTTCTCGGTCGGTCGGGACCCGGTCACTTTCCTCGTCTTGTAGGCCTGCCGGTGCGAAATCCGAGTCAATCTCGATTATCGCTCCATCTTTCACCCTCTTTTCGTCGAGTGCAAGGCTTACGCCATTCTCTAAAGTTCGGGACTAACCGCCCGCTCGACATTTCCTGCGAAAAGACAAGAAAAAGGATCGAGGGCACGTCTTAAGAACAAGAACATTAAGAAAATGTTTATTAAAGACAATTTTTTTTTTTTTTTTTACTTTTGTATTTTTCAATTTAACAGGAATGAAATGGGATAAGATCAGGAAAGAGATTTTGATTTGGAAGAGAAAACAAGGAAAACTTTATTATCATGATTTTGTTTATTTTAGCACATTTTTGTTATTTTTGGGTACGGACCCAGTCATAAGTAATCACTTCACCCGTGCTTCTAGGGATGGAAAGTTCATTCCTTCGAAACATCAGGTAGCGTAATACTTTTTCAAGTATCGTCCGTTGATCGGAAGCATATGTCGTTCTCCTTGGCGATTCACTAGGTGGTAGGAGCCTCCCGAGTAGACTCGCCTCAACCACGAAACGGTCCTTCCCGAGTGGGTTCAAATTTTCCTCCTATCTTGCGGTGTGCGAGGATAGGTCTTTTGAGAACGAGAACTAAATCACCAACTTTGAAGGTTCTTGGGCGGACCCGGTCTGTCATGGGCTTGAACCATCTTAGCTTGGTATAGTTCTAAATTCTGTTGCGACTGCAAGTCTCTTCCCTTCCGGGCTTTCCAATTCTTCTAATCGTAATCCGGCATTCTCTTCGTCGTGAGTTTGTTTGCAACGCAATCCGAGTGAAGGAAGCTGGACTTCTAAGGGTAACACTCGCCTCGGACCCATACACCGGAGCGTAAGGTGTAGCTTGAGTAGGTGTTACGAAGGTTGTCCAGGTAGGCCCATAAGGCTTCTAACAACTTCTCGTGCCAATTTCTCTTATTATCGTCCAAGGTTTTCTTTAAAATTTGAACGAGAGTTTTATTAAAAGCCTCGGCAAGGCCGTTTGCTCTTGGGTAGTAAATTGTTGAATATCGCCGGTCGATTCCATGTCTCCCGACAAAATTGTTGATTTGCGTGCTTCGAATGCTTGTCCCATTATCCGAGATGATCTGCGCGGCACTCCGAAACGGTAAACAACTTGGTTCTTGAAAAATTGTAGTACGTGATGTGCTTTCACTTCTCTAAGTGGACTCGCCTCTGCCCACTTGGAAAAGTAATCAGTAGCCGCAAGAATGAAGCGATGTCCTTTTGAAGATGGTGGTTCTATTGGACCCACTATATCCGTGCCCCGACATTCAAATGGCCGCGACGCAATTGTCGGATGTAGCACATTTGGAGGTTGGTGCGGAACTACTCCGTGCACTTGGCATTGGTGACGGCTCTTGGCGATTTTCATGCGGTCGGTCATCATCGAGGGCCGGTAGTACCCTAGTCTTTTAATTTTCATTTTCATTTTCGGGCCCGACGGTGAGCGCCACGAGTCCCGAATGCACCTCCTTAACAATTTCACGGGCCTCGGACCCGCTTAGGCACCTTAGCCACATTTGATCGAAAGACCTTACGTATAACGTGTTGTTTATTAATGCGTAGGACGAGTTCTTTTCTTGATACGATGGGCTAGCGACCTATCGTCACGGTAGCTTTCTGTTTGCGGGTAGTCCATCGATGGTCGTCGCCGATCTTCCGTGTCTTACATCCTTCTTCGCGATTGATTCTTTTTCTTTTTCGATTTGTGTATTGTGTCTATGTCGAACCGTGATAGGACTCGACGTCAGTGAGCCGACACTTCTGCTGATTCATCTTGCAAACGGGCAAATTCTTTTGCGAGACGGGCTAAAGCATCTGCTAAAGCATTTTCTTTTACGGGAATTTTGTAGATTGTCACATTTGGAATACTGTTCCAACAATTGTATGGCATACTTGGAAGTATTGTTCGAGTCTTGGCTTTAAAATTCCGTATTGTCCAGCGATCCGTTGAATGATTAACTCGTGAATCCCCGTAGATGTTGATGTCTGTTATCCCCATTTGAATGGTTAATTCCGAGTCCGTTATGAGGGCTTCGTATTCCGCTTCGTTGTTTGTACATGGTTACGTCGAGCGGTAGGAGTATCTTAACATCCCCCGCTCCGGTGTTATAAAGATTAGCCCGATTCCTGCCTTACCGGGCACTATCACTTGCGATTCTTCGTCTTTGTGCGCTGAAGATGCTCCGTCGAAATATAATTCCCAACGTCGATCATCAAGGTCCTCTAGGTTCATTATTTGTTCATCTGGCAGATCGTCATTGAGAGGAGATTCTGCTGGCAAAGGGTGTCTTTGCAAGGAAGTCGCTAAGACTTGTCCCTTTACGGCACGAAGAGGCACGAAAGTTATATCGAATTGCGATAATATCATCGACCATCTGGCAAGTCTGCCGGAAAGCGTTGGACGAGTCATCAAGTATTGCAATGGATTAAACTTCGAGATTAGGTTGACCTTATGAGAAAGCATGTAGTGCACTGAGCTTTTGAGCGGCGAAGATCAGGGCCAAACAATGCTTTTCAATTGCGGGATACCTTACTTCCGTCGGAAGCAAACGACGGCTTAAGTAGTAAAGAGCATTTTCTTTACCCTCATCATTGACACAGGCTAACGAGGCTCCGAGAGAGTCGTCTAAAGCCGCGGTATAAAGTATTAGCGGTCTACCCGAGGCTGGGGCTGCTAAGACGAGGAGGTGTCATTAAATATTGTTTAATGTCCTCGAAGGCCCTACGGCATTTCTCTTCCCAAATAAATTTGGCGTCCTTTTTAACTAGTGCGAGAAAGGCTGACACCTACACGACGGGTTTGAGATAAAGCGTCGAAGATATGCCAGCTTCCCTTGAAAAGATCGTAGTTGTTTTAAGGTTTTGGGAGGGGCATTTCTAAGATAGCTTTAATCTTCTCCGGGTCGATTTCAATTCCACGATGTCGGACAACGAATCCTAAGAATTTCTCGGAGGTGACGCCGAAGGCGCATTTTAAGGGATTCATCTTAAGGTTAAATTGTCTTAATCGTTCGAAAACAATTCTCAAATCATACAAGTGGTTGTCCTTTACTTTGCTTTTGATGACCACATCGTCCACGTAGCATTCGACTTGATTATGGATGAGATCATCAAAAATTCTTGTCATTGCTCTTCGGTAGGTTGCTCCTGCGTTCTTCAATCCGAATGGCATCACTGTGTAGCAAAATACTCCGATCGGCGTTCTGAATGCTGTAAGCTTTTCATCTTCTGGAGCCATTTTTATCTGGTTGTATCCTGAAGATCCATCCATGAATGAGAATATTTCATGTGTTGAAGCGATGTCGATCATTAATTCTGGGATCGGTAGAGGAAATTCATCTTTTGGACATGCCTTGTTTAAATCTCTGAAATCCACACAAATTCTGATCTGACCATTCTTCTTCCGATTGGTACCACGTTGGCTAACCAAGTCGGGTATTGTTCTTCACGGACAAATTTAGCGTCTATTAGCTTTTTAACTTCGGCTATGACTTGTTGTTCGACTTCTAGACGCATTCTTACGGGACCTTGTCGGACGGGACGAAGCAGGATCCACTCCTAGCTTATGGATTGCGACCTCCGGAGTTAATCTCGGCATCTCATCGTAGCTCCAAGCAAAACAGTCTTTAAATTCCATTAATAACTTGATTGTTTCTTCTGAGTCTTCTTTATTGAGTAAGGAGCTAACAAAGGTAGGTCTAGGCTCTTCGCTAGTACCTAAGTTAACTTCCGTTAACTCATCTATCGTAGATTTGATCTCTTCTTCGAATTACGGTGGAGCATCTCCAATTTGTAAATCTTCGAGTTCTTCCGTAGTTTCCATGCGGTTTTCATTAGATTCGCAAGTGACAACCAAGCAAAATTCGGTATCATCAGTCGATCCTATCGTGCCGAATCCGAGACCATGTTTTGAGTTGGGTGGACGACCGGAGTTATTCCATAAATTTTCAAAACGTTGTGATTGACCTTTTGTCCATTGTCGAGGTAAGAAACCACGCTGAATTAAATTTTGAACACGGGGAGAGTACCACTCAAAAGGCAATTCCATTAATTCGATGAAGTAGCATCTTCAAGTTGTACATTATTTTCGAGTTTTGGAGGAAGGAGCACCACGGTAGAATTTGATGGGCTTTGCACCACCGCTACGTACCTCTTTGACCTCCATACCCTCGATCTTATTAGAATGGATCGGAGTTAGGGTCATAGTATGTACATAGTGGTTAATCTTCTCGTACATCGATTTATGTTCTTCGTTTCTTTCATCTTCGATAGGGATTTTGAATTGCGGCTTCTTTCGACTTATTGTCGTCTGCTTCTTGTTTGATTTCTTTTTCTTCTTCGGAACTATCTTCCCAATCGACATTGATGGTCGGTTTCCTCCGTCCAATCGTCCTAACGTCTCTACCACGACCTCGTCCCCGGCCTCGACCTCGGATGCGAGTTGTGGAGAAACCTTCACCATCTCGCCGTAAGGGAGTGGTGAGTGATCGTTGGACTAGAACTTCAGGTTCTTCGTTGTCCCAAATTTCCTTTGCTTCATTTGTTATGGTATCTACGGAGAAGACTCGTTTTCTTCGGGGGTGCATAATAAGCTGCATCTTCATGGATTCCGATTTCATGTACGGAGAACGGTTGTAAGTCACCTTTAATACACTGTTCCCCTCCGTCGTAGTATTTAATGCATTGATGTAGAGATGATGGTACCATCCTGTTTTCATGTATCCATGGTCGGCCCGAGTAGAGCGTTGAACGACGTTTCGAATCAATTATGTGAAATTTCGCGGTTGTCTTTGCTAAGTCACCGGTCTTCATTAGCGGTGTTATTGAGCCGAGGGCTCTTTCTCCTTTACGGTTGAATCCTCTTAATAACATTTTGTCCGCCTCGAGCTCGCGAGCATCAATTTCCAAGTATGCTTAGCGTTCGAAGATTCATTATATTGATTGATGCTCCTGGATCCACCAATACTGCGGAGAGCGTAAACTTCCCGATTGTAGCCGAAATGTACGATGGTCGGTTGTGGTCCGTCGTTCCAAGTAGTAGGTCATTGTCCGTGAAGGTAACACCTCGTTGTTCCTTTAACGAGCAAACCTCATCTAAGGAATCTCCGGCCATTTGAGCTAAGCAAATTTCGGATCAAGTAAGGCCTTGATCGAGGCTTCTCTCATCTCCTTTGATAAGATGAGAGCATCATAAATGCTTAGTTTGGCCGGTAGTTTCCTAAGATGGGCTAGCACGTTGTAGTCCACTTTATTTTCATGTGTCTCTGCTTCTTCTCGAATGGGTATTTCTTCTGCTGGGGTTGGTTCTTCTTGAACAACCACCTGCTTTCCTTTGTCCTTTGGACTCATTCTCGGAGGTAGAACTTTTCCACTTCTTAAGTTGACTTCTTAATTTCCTCTGAATCTATTGTTGAGCTTGCCGGTGTCTCTTCTTGAATCGGAATGACAGGCTCTTCTGGATTAGCTTCAGAGTCTGAAGGCTCTAACTCTATCGTGACTGGAGCTCCTCGAAACTCGCAGATAGATTCGTTGCTTGTTGAACTCTCGTAGCCTTCCTGGTGGATGTCTTCTTCGTTATTTTGCACGTCGAGATCGTGTATGATTTGAGAATTGTCGTTGGTATCGAAATCGATATCCGGATTAGGTTGATTGTCGCTAGTTACGTAATCGTTAGAAACAGTCAAAACGTAGCCAACGCCATAACCCTCATCATTATAAGATCCCACCGGAGTGGGCGGATAATCATACGAAGTCGGAGGTTCGAGGATTTCTCCCCGAATCGGAAACAACTATCCTAGGATAAGCGGCCCCTAGTCCAGCCTTAGGTGCCTCGGTCTTCTCTTCTTCGTCGATTTTCTTCTTCTCTTCGATCGTCTCTGTTGAGGTGGTTCTTCTATCGCAAGTGATAGTACCGGCTTAACGGGTTTCAAACTCTCGAATTGAAGCTCGCACCGAAGCGGTTTGGATGCTTGTCTAAAATCTTTTTCGAAGACCTCGTCCGAGCGGTAGTCCATCCATCGTCGAGTCGTATAGGGATCTATCGGAATGATGCGATCGATCGAGACAACATTGACGGAACCTCCTTTCTGGGGTTCCTTCATGTACTCCTTCGGGATCGTTATATTCCCTTTCCGAAGATTGTCGTTGAGCCAACTCTTGAAGGTAATACAATCTTCTATCTTGTGCCCGAGCATCCGGTGGTAAGGGCAAAAGTTGGGATCACCTTTCTTGTCGACTTCTTCGGTCTCTTAGGTTACGGTAGTTGGAAATGCGGAGTCTTCATCAAAGCTACGGAACATTTTCGGCACTTGCCTCATTCTTGAACGGATATTCTGCTGCTCAAAAGCTCCCTTAATGTACGTTGTGGACGAGGCGGTTGTTCATCTTGCGAGAGATGAGTGATAGCTGGGCCGGGGTTGCTTGGTAATTCTGTTGTGGTTCTTTGCGGCCGTTACGGTGGTATTTGCATCGATTGCTTGCCTTTGTCAACTCGCTGCAATGATCCCGGATTTCTTTTCAAAAGTCTTTACGAGGCTTTTGTTTGTCCGTCTTGTCGGCGAAACTTAATTGCTTCGCCTCTTCTTGCAAGCTTCGGCCTTGCTTAACAACTTCTCGAAAGTCTTAATAGTGAATCCCTTGAGGAGAAGTGCTATCGGGCCATGGATGCTTTTTAGTAAAATGTCGATCGCATGCTTGTTCTTGTAGTCGTGGCTCACACTTCATGCTTAGGTTCCTCCATCGAAGTATGCAGTCCACCAAGGTTTCATTCGGCTTTCGCTTCTCTACCGCTAAATCACCTATAGTGATGTGGTGCTGAGCACCGAGCGAATCGCTTGATGAAGAGGTTCTCTAGCTGCGAGAACGTCTTCACCGAACCATTTAGTAATCCGCATACCGGTCGAAGGCGATTCCTGACGAGACTGGCGACGAGCCGTAGGAAGAGTAATGCATCGCTCCCGCCGGCATTGCAACAAGCGGCACGAAAGTGTGCCACATGCTTGTCGGGGGTTCCGGTTCCGTCGAAGGTCTTGAACGAGAGGTGGTACGAAGCCTTTCGGGTATTGGACGGTGTCGAATTCTTACGGGTAAGGTCTACCCGTCCGAATGGATGTCCCGCTCTTCGATTGTGCTAAGGCTTCTCGCATCTGCTTGTTCCACCAAGTTCTTGATATCCTTTTCGGGAATCATACTTTGTGTTGTATCCTTTTCGGTGATCATCCCCATTGACGGACGTAATCTCCTTTCCTCCGTCTACAATGTGAATGACCTGCGGGGTGTCTCTCTATGTGGTTGTACTTGACTGCGGAGAGTGGCCGGAGCTACGGCCATCTCTTCCATCCTTTTCGCCATTTGAGCGATCGTGTCGTCTTTCTCCCGAAGGCTGCCTTCTCATCGGTTCGGCTCCTCTCTTTCGCGGGCTGCGGGAGCACCTTGCGAAGGCGATGAAGCTCGTGTCTCGACCACGTTGATTTCCGCGTATTCGTCGTCCATGAATTCCGATGAATCAATCTCGTCTCCGAACTTTTCTTCTCTTTCTTTTGCCGATCGTCGGATATCGGTTCTCGGCTTTTCCATGGCATCTTCTAGCGGGGCTTTCGGTGTGTCTTCGTGGTTGTCGTGCGATAGGCTGCCGGGTCCCCTTCTCACGAGTCCCCTTCATCGCGGTAGCACTTTCTTCGATTCGAGTCTCTCGGCGAGACTTTCTTTCTCGAGCTCGTTGTTTCGATCTCGAGCGCCAGGTAGTGGGACGCCATACCATCCTTCTAACGGCGGAAGGTCTAGGACCGGATGGTGCAGTCGGCCCAATCTTTGGAAGGTGGTATCCTCCCTAATTTGTAATCACGAGACGACAACGGGCGGACTAGCCTTCATTCTTTTACTTGGCTTTTACGTCATGATGGCGGGTTCTACTCGGGGCCCAAGACGGGATTTGAGCGGCACCCGCCCTATCCTTCGTAGAATTTCCGATACGGGGCGAGTTTTCCTTCTTTGCTAACTTTTCTACCAAAGTTTGCGGTCGAGCAAACGGCGTAGTTCTAGTTCTTTTCTTGCGGCTATCGTTGTAATATGCGGGTCTGTGGTAATGTGGCGACAATCTTGCGAATATTTTCTTCATCTTCTGCGGCGGTGAGGGGATGAAACCTGCTTCCTCCCAAGAGTGGTATGTATTCGAGCGGCGGTGTATATTACAGCGATTCTGGAATTTCCTCTAGGAAAGCAATTTCAGCGGCTACGGCCTCTCTAGCGATCCTTCTACTTCGTTTCTTCTTTGGGTCCTCGTCGGTGACGGAATCTTTGAAGCTGGACCCGATTTCGAAAACGAGAAGGTCTTACGAGAAGATGCTGTACCCTCCACGGTAACGGGTCCATCATAATTCGGATTTCTTTCCCCTTTGATTTGGCAAAAGTCGGGGTAGGTGCGGAAACAACTAGACCAGGTGGGGGTAGTAAGAACGGTCCTCTGCGGACGGCGGTATTCCTCTTAGTCGGAATCCTTTGCGAGAGGAGGGAATTCATGGGTCGACCTAAGGTTGAACTCGAGCGGCGGCTCCCGGCTTCGGATACCTTGTTCGTCGGTGCGAAGAGGAGACGTCGGTGATCTTGACGTTCGTGTTTTCAAATCCTTATCCAAATCGGATGATTCCATTGTCGGGCGGCTCATCCTTATAGACGGCGAAGTCCGGTCCATTGGTAAAAGAGAAAATCGGTTTCGGGGCTTCCATTTCGCGGGGTAGATTACGGTTGTCGAGTCCCGAGTTATGCTTCTTTTCTTTAGGACGAAAAGAAAGGAATTGAAAAGAGTCCGAACTCATTCTTGTTCATGTATTTATGAGAAGGAATCACTTATTAAAAGAATCACTTATTAGAGGGTTTGTTTATTTAGAACGGAGTGTTCGAAGGTGTAGAGAAGGTAAGGAATCCGAATCGGAGTTGGAAAGGAAAAGAGAGTCTTAAGCAAGACTTCTCGACTCGAAGGATCACTCCTAAACTAACACTATTGGGGGTCCACCCCACCTCGGAAATGATGTAAAAGGATCTCGGAACCTCTCTGTTTAGGGGTGTCTAAACGGTGGCTCCTAAATCCGAGAGAATGTTGGTTATACTTGTTCGAGGTAGAAATGAACATAGTATCCCAACGGAAAGAAGGGTAGTTTGATCCATAAGGGACATGGATGCACTACCGATTTTTGAAAGCAGAATTGTCTGATTAGAATGGAGAGAGGAATTTTCCCCAGCGGAGTCGCCAGAAGTATGTCGGCATATTTTTAGGTTGAGTGTTGTATTTTTTTTTTTAAAAGGGGTCGCCTACAGAAGTTGTCGGCGAATTTTAAATTTAATTTAAATATAGATATAATTTAGAAAGTAGTATTTGATTTTGAAAATAATTTTAAATTTGAAGATTTTAAGATATGAAATCAAACCGATCTCACATCCCAAATAGTTTATATAAACGAGCACCGCATCACAATCCGTGTATCTATCCCTAAGGATAGACACACTGCTTGATGGTGGGGCTCGGTTAAATAAACTAGAAGATTTGTGACATCCGTTTGGCTCGCGAACCAATTTTATAAGCCGAACAAATTCCCTGCTTAATATGAAAACATTAAACGGGGTTTATATTACACAGGTTCTTTAAAATTCCACTATAAGGGCAAGCCCACATAGTTAATTACATCTTAAGTGACGAGAATCACCTAAGAAAACTCTCGATAATAATCGATAATTCTGCTCTCGAGAATTTCGAAGTTTAAGTTTTCGAAAGGATTGAATTTTTGAATCTCGATAGGGAATGGATCAAGTTTGGAACATTTTATTTTGGGAATTGAAAGGAAGAAAAGTAGGAGAAATTACGGATTCGAAGTGAACTTCGATAATCTCCCGACTATCCTATTGTTTGGCTTGGATTTAGGAAAGTCCTAATGTTTATTTAATGTTTTAATCTTGCCGATTTTAATTAATTAGGGCTTATATTTATATGATAGAATCATACAAATAGCATCGGAAGATATGAGGGTTTATGTCGTATCCGACGACTACCTCGGAATCCTAAGACCGGTTAGGGCTTAATTTGCAATGCAAATGCACTAACGAAGAGTTGAGGATTTATGTTGCACTAGGCAAACTACCTCGAAGTCCTATGGCTTTGTTGTTTAATTCTAGGAAAGTTTTACTGAAGTGGGTTCGAGTTTTGTCGACGACGATGGCCGTCTTGCCCACCATGCTCCGAGCTCCTTGTTGTTGCGAGAGGTTTAGTTTTAGAAATCATAAATCGGGGGATGAGAAAAGTGTTTTGGTTTAGAGAAGTCTTAATTTCCAAGTGTTTTTTGTGTTTTAATTAAAACAAATCTTAAAGTTGATTATAACGACACCGGTTAAGATCCCGCGGTTCCATCCTTCCGGCATCATTATTTTTATCGGATTCACTTAGTCCGGATGAATTTGCTAAACTCAGTTGAATGAGTTCCACACTTTCATTTAGACCGTGGGAAATCCCGTTAGCAACACGTAGGTTACATCATCCGAGGTATTCCCGATCATCCAACGGGACGTTTTAATTCGGTTGTAATTGTAGTTTTGTGTTCTGTTTGTGATTAAATTTTGAGTTGCTTTATATTTTGAAATGTTGTGGCGGTGAATTTTATCTTGCAATGACTTTTAACTTAGTTTTGGTTTTCGGTTTTAGGAGTCTATCCTAAAGGTGTGGGTTTTCATGCAACAGTTGTTTTATCATGCAAGAAAAGTAAAGTGCATTTGCAATAAAGTAAATTGCAAGAAAGTAAATTGCAGGAAAGTAAATTGCGATAAAATAAAAGCGTACCTGGAGGGTCTTCCCGTCATTCCAGGCTGCACTTAAAACACGATTAGAACATTTAAGCAAGTTCCTAGGTAAAGCTAAGGTAAGGGTTATGGTTTTCTACCAAATTCCTAATCCTATAGCTAGTCATTTCCTATGACGTCTAGGTTCCTTGTGTTTTTGATTTGAAGACGATTTTCTTCATCGAAAAACAACTAAGTTCGATTGTTCTTATAAATATCCTATCATATTGAGGAAGTGCTTAAGAAGAATCTTAAACATCTTTTCGATATTTCTAGGATTGTTTTAAGTCCAAATGAATTTAATTATGTAAATGAATCGATCGTCCGAGGTTTTCGAGTTTTGTTAACTTGCTCAGTGAACTAGGATATTTGAATGTCCTATAAGTGAAGTAACATTTCATTTAATATTACGTTTAGGAGTTATGATAACTAAAGCTTTTGAGGGTAAATTGGTGTTCGAATAGTTTGTGATTTAGCTTAATTTCAATTGAAGGGTTTAAATTTGGAATAGTGTTCAAGTTATTTTAGGCTTATTTCTTTATGTCTTAGGTGATGTTATTTAATTCAACTTAATTTAATTTAATTTAATTTAATTTAATTTAATTTAATTCAATTTAATTCAATTTAGTTTGATTTGATGTTACATTAAATTAATTTGATTTAATTTAATTTTTTTTTAATTTAATTTGATTTAATTTAATTTAATTTAATTTAATTTATTTAATTTAATTTAATTTTTAATTTAATTTAATTTAATTTAATTTAATTTTTTAATTTAATTTAATTTTTAATTTAATTTTTTAATTTGATTTAATTTGATTTAATTTTTTAATTTAATTTTATTCATTTTAATCTTAATTAAAATTTTAAAAGAGTTCGATAATTTAATTTTAGTTTAATGATTAAGTCTTTTAATGTTTTAAATTTGAATTATCATTTTAATTAGGAATTAAACATTAATGAAACGATTAATTTAGGGATTTTTTAAATTAAAGAATAAATCTCCACCTAATAATATCCCTATTTTAATAATTCCAATTTTATTATTCTTCCAAATTTAATCAATTATTTAATTAAAGTTTAATCATTTTAAATTGCTTAATGGGTTTCTACCCTTCAATTATTAAATTTCAATCATCCAAATCAGATTAGGATCAAATATTTTACTTGTTAATTTTTTATTAAACCTAAAGTTTTAATTAAGGATTAAAAAAAAAAAAATTAATTACCACTTTACCCTTTAAGCTTAATAATTTCATAACTCACTAAATTGAACTCAAATGAACTTGAAATTTTTATGTGACTTCACTCATATGTCAATAAAGACATGAGAGGAGAAAATGTGATTTTTCTGTATTTAATTTATTTATATAATTATTTTTGGTAGAAAATAGAGATTTCCAAGGAAAATTTAATAACATGACCAAGGGAAAGTTTCTGTCCTTAAGAAAATTAGGGCACATTCCTAATGACCAGGGGACCACTTGGACCAATTTTGGTGATTTTTTGAATTATATTATTTTTATTATAAATATTTTAAGTTCTGGAGTGTTAATTAATTTAAAAATAAAATAAATGTTGAAAAATGAATTTTATGTTTTTCAAAAATCTCTCTGATATCAAGGAAATCAGAGAAGCAAATTTTGCAATTTTCTGATTTTTCTATGATTTATTATAATTATTTTAGTGAAAATGCTAGAAAATACATTTTTTTAATTTTAAAATTACCCTAGAGCTTTAAAAATTAATATCTCACCAAATAGGCCTAATAAAAATATGAGGTTTGTTCCTAAGTGATTAAAATTCAAAATGTGACATTTTGGTGAATTTTATTATTTTTGTGATTTTTATTATTTTTTAATTATTAAAAATATTAAAATAATATTAAAAATCAACTTTTTTAGAAAATTGAAATTTTAATTTTCTTAAATTCCCCTGATATCAGAGAGGTTCCAAAACCAATTTGGTGAATTTTTGAAAGATATTTTGAAAGTTATGAATTTTTAAAGTTTAAAATGACTAAATGGCTTAATCAACCCAATTAATAGGGCTAACCAAGTCCAATTGACCTCAAATTTTTATGGTGGGTTCTTCTGACCCTAAAGGTCAATGGAGAATTGATTTGAAGTCAATTTGATGTATGATTAGCTCTAATTAATTAGAGACCTATTTTGAGTGTTTAAGCCAATTAGGGTTGTCTAAAATGAACTAACTCAAAACCTATTTTTCCTAGGGTTCTCTAGTCATAAGGAACATCACCAAATTTTCCTAGAATTTATTTCACAACATGCTATTTATTGGATTTAAAATACTCAAAACAGTGACATGAATTTGAAAAATCAATAACTCTTCATAGGGATGACCTCTGACTTTGGAAAATTCAGGGAATGTTTCCAAATTCAGAGGCTTCAAAAGCCCTATGGTCTCATGCCATGGTGAATTGTATACATGCATGGAGAATTAAATGTATGCAGAGAGTAAATAAATTATTAAAGATAAAATACTTGATGAAATTAAATGATTTCTTTTCCACATTATTCTCCTCTGTTCACTGAGCAAGAGAGTATTTTTATTTTATTTTTCTGATTTTCCTACACAAAGTTATGAATTTTTAAAGTTTCTGATATTTAATAAATACATTAAATACCCTATTTATCTACTTATCCACGCGGCGCCGGCGAAACATCGGCGACTCCGAAGGGGTACGTGTCGCGCCGTGATTGGGCGCCGCCATCCGAGTCGGCCGTCCCGGGGCCCGCCGTATCGTTCCGTCTCCTCATCCGGCGCGATCCCGGCCGTCCGTCCGCGCGTGTATTAAATGGACGGCATCCGTTCATCGTCCCCAAGTGTCCTCACCCGAGAGCCGTCCACACTAAATCCCTAATATCTCACTCGATACTCGATGGATTTTCATGTTCTTATGCTACATGGATTCGTCTTGAAGAGACGAACACATCTATACGGTTATCATGCATTGAAATTAAAGCATTTGAAATGGAGAATCTCCGGAAACTCGGGATGAAGAATTAGCTCATACCTTTGCTCGGAGAAGTGTGGCTTCGATCCGAGAGTTGTTGCACCTTCGATTGGATCCTAGCAAGCTCCGGATGAAGTCTCCGATCGCAGTGAATTGTCTAGGTTGGACTTCGACCACGGCCGATCACAAAGCTCGGAGGCCGGAGCAGCCAGGTGGCCTGGAGATGGGGCTTTTGCTGGTGGACACCTTCCCTTGGTCCGGTGAAGGTGTAGAACCAATCAATTTGGGGATTGGCTCACTTGTGGAGAAGTGTCCTGGTTTTGGGTGGAATTTCGGCTGGGAAATTGAGTTTTATCGGTGGGGATTAGGGCAAATTGACACTGGGGATCAACTGCTGCAAGGGTGGAGAAGGGTGCGGAACAATTTTGGCGAGTTTCGGCAAGGTTTGTGCAACTCTCTTCTCATGGCCGTGAGGGGGTCGGGTTTAAATAGAGGTGGCTGGAGAGCCTCCCGGGGATGGCCAAGGGTTGGGATCGAGCTGCTGCGGTCATGGGAAGAACGACCATGGTGGCCATTGGGCATGGGGCGGCTCGGCGAAGGTGGAATTCCAAAGTTGGCTCACATGTGAGCTCTCGGGTATGGTGTTTTCCGGCGATCCGGATGGTGGCCGGCGGGCATGGGTCACCATCTTGACCGGGGAGGTCGGGGCTTGGCAATGGTGAAGTCAATTGGGCTTGGACATGTGTAAAGTGTTTGGATTAAAATGGTATGGGGGAGAGGCCACTTTGGCTCTAAATTGGTCAACCCATCCATTTGGGCTAGGTGCACCACCCAAGGCTTTGTTTAGGCTGAATAGAAAGTGATTTAGGTCAGCTTAATCGAGTGGGGAATGGTCACCATCCAAGTACAATTAAGCTTAAGCAAGATTTAGTGGAATCATGGGAGTGGTTAATCACCTTTAGGAATTAAGGAAAGAGTCTCCTCCTTTTGCCCAAAATGGCATGGTGACATGTAAAGAGGCTCTCATGGCTTCCATGTGGCTTATGCATGGCTTCATGGCTCACCTTTGGCTTGGGAAAAGCTTGGGTCAATTTCATAAAAAAAGATTTAAGAAAATTTTGATATTTTGATGGGAATTTGTATGGGGCTTGATTTGGAATTGTTTAATTGATGACTTTGAAACTTAGGAGTGATTTTGATCAAATGAATGATGAGGGGAAGTGTCATGTGGGCTTTAGGATGATTTGGGCTTTTGAATTTTGAAGGAAATGGGCTTTTAGGAAGGTTTAAGGGAAGTGGGCTTTTAAGTTTAAGAATGTGTTCATAGATGAGAATTTTTTGTAAAAGTTTGGGCCAAATAATTGTTGGTTTTGGTTTAGGGATGCTTCATGAGTGGTTTGAAACAAATTTGAGGTGATTTGGGTTTGAATTGGGTTGGATATGGGCCTTTTTGGTAAAGAGGCTAAGGTGGGCCAAAATGGGCTACCATGGGCCAAAGTTGGGCTAGATTTTAAATTGATGTAAAATTAATGTTGGGAAATGTTTATGGGAGTGTTTCAAAGAGGTTTTGGCTTTGGTTAGGTTTTGATTTTGGGATTTGGGCTCATTTGGGCTAGGTTTAGGTTTAGGTCAAAATTGGGCTTTTTGATTTTGGGTTGAATTTGAGTGGGGTTCGGGTCTAAATTTTGGGCAAATCATGTTAGTGTTTTGTTTATGGGGATGTTAAGGAAGATTTAGAAAAGATTTGGGGTTAATTGGAGTTGAATTGGGTGAGTTTGGGTTAGGTTTGGGTCATAGGTCCAAATTGGGCTTTAAGGCCAAAAGTGAAATTGGATCCCAATGCCAATCAAATTGGGCTTGGATTTGGTCTAGATTGGTGTTGGGGATGTTGAATTGAAGTTTAGAATTGAATTGGACCAGAATTTAGGTCAATTGGGTAGGTTAGGTTTGACATTGGGTTTACTTTGGGTTAAAATGGGTCAAATTGGGGATTTTGATAAAAGTGGGGTAAATTGACAAAATTGGCCCATGGTGTAGTTGAACAAAATGAAATTGGGAATATTTGGGATTTTCTGGAATTTTCTGGGAATTTTCTGAATTTTTGGATTTTTTGGCTAAGAGGGGTATTTTGGGTATTTGGAGGGTATTGGGAGGTATTTTTGGAATTTTTGGTATTTTTGGTTATGGATGATCAGTTTGAGTGATGTGGAAATGTTTGGGAATGATTTTGGAGAATTTTGGGTGATTTGGAAATTTTTGAGAAATTTGGGTT
>JAKZJZ010002444.1:0-16521 GCA_022702705.1 Papilionanthe hookeriana x Papilionanthe teres
TTAAGGTTTAAGGATTAATTAAGTCTAATTAGGGTTAGAGATAATTAGGGCTTAGGTTTACTTAAGCCTAATGTAAGTAAAGCTAAAAGGATTAATTAAGTATAATTAGTATTAGACTTAATTAGTATTTAAGGTTATTTAAGCCTAATGTAAGTAAGGCTTAAAGATAAATTAATTCTAATTAGGTTTAGACATAACTAGGATTTAAGGTTGTTTAAGCCTAATGTAACTAGGGCTTAAAAGTTAATTAAGTCTAATTAGGTCTAGACACAATTAGGATTTAAGGTTGTTTAAGCCTAATGTAAGTAAGGCTTAAAGGTTAATTAAGTCTAATCAGGGTTAAACTTAATTATGATTTAATGTTAATTAAGCCTAGTGTAAGGCATAAAGTTTAATTAAGTCTATTTAGGGTTAGACTTAATGAGGATTTAAGGTTGTTTAAGCCTAATGTAATTATGAATTAAAGGATAATTAAGTCTAATTAGGGTTAGACTTAATCAAGATCCAAGGTTGTTTAAGCCAAATTTTAAAGGAAGGCTTAAAGGTTGATTAAGTCTAAGTAAGGTTAGACTTAATTAAGATACAAAGTTGTTTAAGCCTATGCCTAATGTAACTAAGGCTTAAAGGTTAAATAAATCTAATTAGGGTTAGACTCAATTAGGATTTAAGGTTTTTTAAGCCTAATGTAAGTAAGGCTTAAAGGTTAATTAAGTTTAAATAGGGTTAGACTTAATTATGATTTAAGGTTGATTAAGCTTAATGTAAGGCTTAAAGGTTAATAAAGTCTAATTAGGGTTTGACTTAATTATGATTTAAGGTTGTTTAAGACTAATGTAAGTAAAGCTTAAAAGTTAATTAAATCTAATTAGGGTTAGTCTTAATTAGGATTCAAGGTTGTTTAAACCTAATGTAAGTAAGGCTTAAAGGTTCTTTAAGTTTAATTAGGGTTAGACTTAATTAGGATTCAAGGTTGTTTAAGCCTCATGTAAGTAAGGCTTAAAGGTTAATTAAGTCTATTTAAAGATATACATAATTAGGATTCAAGGTTGTTTAATCCTGATGTAAGTAAGACTTAAAAGTTAATTAAGTCTAATTAAAGATATACATAATTAGGATTCAAGGTTGTTTAAGCCTGATGCAAGTTAGGCTTAAAAATTAATTAAGTTTATTTAAAGATATACATAATTAAGATTCAAGGTTGTTTAAGCCTGATGTAAGTAAGGCTTAGAGGTTAAAAAAGTCTAATTAGTGTTAGACTTAATTAGGATTCAAGGTTGTTTAAGCCTAATGTAAGTAAGGCTTAAAGGTTAATTAAGTCTTATTAAGGTTAGACATAATTAGAATTGAAGGTAGTTTAAGCTAAATATAAGTAAGGCTTAATGTTTAATTAAGTCTAATTAGGGTTAGACTCTATTAGGATTCAAGGTTGTTTAAGCTTTATTTAAGTAAGGCTTAAAGGTTAATTAAGTATAATTAAGGTTAGACTTACTTAGGATTCCAGGTTGTTTAAGCCTAATGTATGTAAGGCTTAAAGGTTAATTAAGTCTAATTAGGGTTAGCCTTAATTAGGATTCAAGTTTGTTTAAGCCTAATGTAAGTATGACTTAAAGGCTAATTAAGTCTAATTAGGGTTAGACTTAATTATGATTCAAGGTTGTTGAAGCCTAATGTAAGTAAGGCTTAAAGTTTAATTAAGTCTAATTTGGGTTACAATTAATTAGTATTTAAGGTTGTTTAAGCCTACTATAAGTAAGTCATAAAGCTTAATTAAGTATAATTAAGGTTAAACATTATTAGGATTCAAGGTTGTTTAAGGCCAATGTAAGTAAGGCTTAAATGTTAATTAAGTCTAATTAGCGGTTGTTGACCTCATTTTTGATGAGGTCTTCCCTTCTTCTTTTTAGTGCTTAGGATCTAGCCTTAGGCTTTTCCTTTGACTATCTTAGAGGACTAGAATTGGGACCCGCCTTTTAGAAATTCAAACCACTTCTAAACTCCCTGCAAACTCCACAAACTTGACTATAGACCCCTAATTACCTAGAGGGTTGAAATCAAATGTGGAAGTTTAAAGGATGAGTTCCTATAGGACTCTTTGGCCTTAGGACCGCCTACAGGTGGCCCAGTCGCAGTGAAGGGGCTGACTTACACATACACTTACATACACACTACACTTACACACTACATTTCCACACACTTCCTAAAACCACACCCATACCCAACTTAACCTCCTGACTCATGTAGGTGATTCACATGGATGGTCCTTAACCCCTAAGCCCTTGGCTAAGAGGGTTAGGAACAACATAGTGAATGCCTCGAAATGAGTCCTTTCATGGCTCATATGGGCTTGAAATGGTTTCATGGCTCAACCAAAATGATTTCTTTCCACCTAGATTCACCCAATCTTCAATTTCCCAATTTTTCAATTTTTGACCCCCGGGACCCTACACCTACTAAACCTACCCAAAACCCTTGAAATTACCCAAATTTTTTTGCAAAATTTCCAAATTACCCAAAATTTTCCAAAATCAATTCCAAATATCTCCACATCACTCAAATTGATCATCCATACTCAAAAATATCAAAAATTCCAAATATACCTCCCAATACCCTCTAAATACCCAAAATACCCCCTTGACCCAAAAATCCAAAAATTCAGAAAATTCCCAGAAAATTCCAGAAAATCCTAAATATTCCCAATTTCATTTTGTCCAACTACACCATGAGCCAATTTTGTCAATTTACCCTACTTTTGTCAAAACCCCCAAATTGACCCATTTTAACCCAAAGTGAACCCAATGTTAAACCAAACCTATCCAATTGACCCAAATTCTGGTCCAATTCAATTCTAAACTTCAATTCAACATTCCCAATACCAATCTAGACCAAATCCAAGTCCAATTTGATTAACATTTGGATCCAATTTCACTTTTGGCCTTAAAGCCCAATTTGGACCCATGACCCAAACTTAACCCAAACTCACCCAAATCAACTCCAATTAACCCCAAACCTTTTCTAAATCCTCCTTAACATCCCCACAAACAAAATCCTAGCATGATTTGCCCAAAATTTAGACCCAAGTCCCACTCAAACTCAACCCAAGGTTAAAAGGCCCATTTTTGACCTAAACCCAAACCTAACCCAAATTCAACCCAATTCAAATCCAAATCACCCCCAATTTGTTTCAAATCACTCATGACACATCCATGAGCTAAACCCAACAATTATTTGGCCCAACCTCTTTACAAAATTTCCATCCATAAATTCATTTTTAAACTTAAGGGCCCATTCCTTAAACCATTTTAAAAGCCCACTTCCACCAAGTCCAAAAACCCAAAAAAAAAAAAAATTCTTCCAAAGCCCATATGACATTTCCCCTCATCATACTTTCAATTAAAATCATCCCTAAGTCCTAAACCAATGATCAAATATTTCTAAATGAAGCTTCATCCAAATTTCCACCAAATTATCCAAAATCCTTAAAATCTTTTTTTATGAAATTGACGAAACTTTTTGCCAAGCCAAAGGTGAGCCATGAAGCCATGCATGAGCCACATGTGAGCCATGAGAGCTTTGGACACTCCACCATGCCATATTGGGTAAGAAGAGGGGGGCTTTCCTTAATCCCTAAAGCTCATTAGCCTTAATCATGTTTCACCTAAACTTAAATTTAATCCAAATATATTTGGATGGAGACTTCTCCATGCCAAACCAGCTGATCCCTTTGATCCCCAGAACATCCAAAGCCACCTTGAAGGGTGCACCAAGCCCAAATGGGTGGATTGACCCATTTAGACTCAAAACTAGCCATGCCCCATTCTACTTTGGATCAAAGCCTTTACACATGTCCATGGCCAATTGATTGCACAAACGTCCAGCCCCGACCCACTGACCTTGAGGGTGACCCATGCACAGCCGGCCGGCCACCAGGCCGCCGGAAAACACCATGGCCGAGAGCTCACATGTGAGCCAACATTGAAATTCTCACTTGCTGAGTTGCCCCATCCCCAGTGGCTACCATGGCTGATCTTCTCCTCACCAGAGCAGCTGATCCCAAGCCCTAACTCCCCACAGGAGGCCCCCAGCCAGCTCTATTTAAACTCCACCCCTCTCGGCCATGAGAGGAGAGAAGCATAAACCTTGCCAAAACTACGCCAAAATTGTTCCATACCCTCCTCCACCCTTAGAGCACTTGATCCCAGGTGAAATTCCCCTGCCATTTCTCCTCGTAAGCTCGATTTCGGAGTTGAAATTCCACCCAAAACCGGGACACTTCTCCACGGTGAGCCAATTCCCAAATTGATTGGCTCTACACCTTCACCGGACCAAGGGAAGGTGTCCACCATCAAAAGCCCCATCTCCGGACCACCCGAGTTGCTCCGGCCTCCAAGCTTTGTGATCGGGATTGGTCGAAATCATATCCGGACAATTCACCGAGACCGGGAGACTTCATCGCGGAGCTTGCTGGGACCCAATCGAAGGTGCAACGGCTCTCGGATTGAAGCCACACTTCTACGAGCCAAGGTATGAGCTAACTCTTCATCCCGAGCTTCGGAGATTCTCCATTTCAAATGCTTTAATTTCAATGCATGTTAACCGTATAGATGTGTTCGTCTCTTCGAGACGAATCCATAGAGTATAAGAACGTAAAAATCCATTGAGAATCGAGTGAGATCTTAGGGATTTAGTGTGGACGGCTCTCGGGTGAGAACACTTGGGGACGATGAACGGATGCCGTCCATTCAATACACGCGCGCACGGACGGCCAAGATCGCGTCGGACCAGGAGATGGTACCAGAACCGCGGGGCCCGGGCTGCTGACTCAGGTGGCGGCGTCGAATGGGAGTGCGCCGCGTGGCCTTTCGGAGCTGCCGAGGATGCGCTGGCGCTGACTCGGATAAGTAGAAAATTAGGGATTTTTTGATTTATTTAATTCCCTAAACTTCAAAAATTCATATCTCTGTGTAGAAAAATCAGAAAAATAAAATAAAAATACCCTCTTGCTCAGTGAAGAGAGGAGAATAATGTGGAAAAGAAATCACTTAATTTCATCAAATATTTTATTTTTTATAATTTATTTACTCTCTGCATTGTTTTAATTCTCCATGCATGCATATAATTCACCATGGCATGAGACCATAGGGCTTTTGAAGCCTCTGAATTTGGGAACATTCCCTGAATTTTCCAAAGTCAGAGCCATCCTATGAAGAGTTCTTGATTTTTCAAGTTCAGGTCACTGTTTTGAGTATTTTAATTCCAGTAAATAACATGTTGTGAAATAAATTCTAGGAAAATTTGGTGATGTTCCTTATGACCAGAGAACCCTAGGAAAAATAGATTTTGGCTTAGTTCATTCAAAACAACCCTAATTGGCTTAAACACCCAAAATATGTCTTTAATTAATTAGAGTTAACCAGGCATCAAATTGACTTGAAATCAATTCTCCACTGACCTTTAGGATCAGAGGAATCCACCATAAAAATTTGAGGTCAATTGGACTTGGTTAGCCCCACTAATTGGGTTGATTAAGTCACTTAGCCATTTTAAACTTTAAAAATTCATAACTTTTAAAATAGTTTTCAAAAATTCTCCAAATTGGTTTTGGAGCCTCTCTGATATCAGGGGAATCTAAGAAAATTAAAATTTCAATTTTCTGAAAAAGTTGATTTTTAATAATATTTTAATATTTTTAATAATTAAAAAATAATAAAAATCACAAAAATAATAAAATTCACCAAAATGTCACATTTTGAATTTTAATCACTTAGGAACAAATCCCACATTTTTCTTAGGTCTATTTAGTGAGATATTAAATTTTAAAGTTTTAAGGTAATTTTAAAATTAAAAAATGTATTTTCTAGTATTTTCACTAAAATAATTATAATAAATCATAGAAAAATCAGAAAATTGCAAAATTTGCTTCTCTGGTTTCCTTGATATCAGAGAGATTTTTGAAAAATATAAAATCCATTTTTCAACATTTATTTTATTTTTAAATTAATTAACACTCCAAAACTCAAAATAATTATAATAAAAATAATATAATTCAAAAAATCACCAAAATTTGTCCAAGTGCTTCTCTGGTCATTAGGAATGTCCCCTAATTTTCTTAAGGACAGAAACTTTCCTTTGGTCATGTTATCAAATTTTCCTTGAAAATCTCTATTTTCCACCAAAAATAATTATATAAATAAATTAAATACAGAAAAATCACATTTTCTCCTCTCATGTCTTTATTGACATATGAGTGAAGTCACATAAAAATTTCAAGTTCATTTGGGTTCAATTTAGTGAGTTATGAAATTATTAAGCTTAAGGGGTAAAATGGTAATTAAACTTTTAACCCTTAATTAAAACTTTAGGTTTAATAAAAAATCAACAAGTAAAATATTTGATCCTAATCTGGTTTGGATGATTGAAATTTAAATAATTAAAGGGTAGAAACTCATTAAACAATTTTTAAAATGATTAAACTTTAATTAAATAATAGATTAAATTTGGAAGAATAATAAAATTGGAATTATTAAAATAAGGGATATTTATTAGGAAGAGATTTATTCTTTAATTTAAAAATCCCTAAACTAATTATATCATTAATACTCAATTCTTAATTAAAATGATAACTCAAATGTAAAACATTAAAAGACTTAATTGAATTATTAAATTCTTTTAAAATTTCGATTAAAATTAAAAATAAATTAAATTAAAATTAAATTAAAATTAAATCAAATTAAATTAAATAAAATTAAATTAAATTAAACTAAATTAAAATTAAATTAAATTAAATTAAATTAAATTAAATTAAATAATTAAATTAAATTAAATCAAATCAAATTAATTAAACATCAAATCAAATTAAATTAAATTAAATTAAATTAAAACTCAATTAAATTAAATTGAATTAAATATAACATCACCTAAGACATAAAAGAAACTAAATATAAAGCAACTTGAACACTATTCCAAATTTAAACTCTTTAACTTAAACAAAATCATTTGAATACTAATTTACCCTTGAAAGCTTTGATTATTATAACTCCTAAATGAAACATTAAATGAAGTGCTACTTCACTCATAAGATATTCAAATGTCTTAATTCACTGGGCAAGTTAACAAAACTTGAAAACCTCGGACGATTGATTCATTTATATAATTAAATTCATTTGGACTTAAAACAATCCTAAAAATATTGAAAAGATGTTTAAGATTCTTCTTAAGCACTTCCTCGATATGATAGGATATTTATAAGAACAATTGGACTTAATTGTTCTTTGATGAAGAAAATCGTCCTCGAACAAAAACACAAAGAACCTAGACGTCATAGGAAATGACTAGCTATAGGATTAGGAATTTGGTAGAAAACCATAACCTTTCCCTTAGCTTTACCTAGGAACTTGCTTAAATATTCTAATTGTGTTTTAAGTGTAGCTTGGGATGACGGGAAGACCCTCAGGTACGCTTTTATTTTATTGCAATTTACTTTCTTGCAATTTACTTCCCTGCAATTTACTTTATTGCGGATGCACTTCGCTTTTCTTGCATGATAAAACAAGCTGTTGCATGAAAACCCACACCTTTAGGATAGTCCACTAAAAGCTGAAACCAAAACTAAGTTAAAAGTCATTGCAAGATAAAATTCACCGCCACAACATTTCAAAATATAAAACAACTCAAAATTTAATCACAAATAGAACACAAAACTACAATTGCAACTAAATTAAAACGTCCAGTTGGATGATCGGGAATACCTCGGATGATGTAACCTACGTGTTGCTAACGGGATTTCCCACGGTCTAAATGAAAGTGTGGAACTCATTCGGTTGAGTTTAGCAAATTCATATGGACTAAGTGAATCCGATAAAAATAATGATGCCGGAAGGATGGAACCGTGGGATCTTAACCGGTGTCGTTATAATCAACTTTAAGATTTGTTTTAATCAAAATACAAAACACTTGGAAATTAAGATCTTCTCTAAACCAAAACACTTTTCTCATCCCCCGATTTATGATTTCTAAAACTAAACCTCTGCAACAACAAGGAGCTTGGAGCATGGTGGGCAGCACGGCCATCGTCATCAACAAAACTTGAACCTACTTCAGCAAAACCTTCTTAGAATTAAACAACAAAGCTATAGGACTTCGAGGTAACTTGCCTAGTGCAACATAAATCCTCAACCTCTTCGTTAGGCATTTGCATTGCAAATTAAGCCCTAACCGATCTTAGGATTCCAAGGTAGTCGTCCGATACGACAATAAACCCTCACATCTTCTAAGTTATTTGTTTGATTTTATCATACAAATATAAGCCCTAATTAATTAAAATTGGCGAGATTGAAATACTAAATAAACATTAGGACTTTCCTAAATTCGAAGCCAAACAATAGGATGGTCGGGAAATTACCGAAGTTCACTTCGAATCAGTGATTTCTCCTACCTTTCTTCCTTTGGATTCATAAAACAAAATGTTCCAAATTTGATCCATTCCCTATTGAAATTCCAAAATTCAATCTTTGAAAACCTTAAACTTTGAAATTCTTGATAGCGAGAATTATTGGTTATTATCGAGAGTTTTCTTAGGTGATTCCTGTCACTTAAGATGTAATTAACTATAGGGGCTTGCCCTTATAGGGAATTTTAAAGAACCCGAGTAATATAAACCTCGTTTAATACTTTCATATTAAGCAGGGGAATTTGTCGGCTTATAAAATTGGTTCGCGAGACCAAACGGATGTCACAAAACTTCTAGTTTATTTGATCGAGCCCCACCCTCGAAGCGATTGTGTCTATCCTTAGGGATAGATACACGGTTTGTGGTGCGGTGCTCGTTTATATAAACTATTTGGGATGTGAGATCGGTTTAATCTCATATCTTAAAACTTTCAAATTTAAAATTATTTTCAAAGTCAAATACTACTTTTTAAATTATATATATATTTAAATCAAATTTAAAATTTAAATTCGCCGACAACTTCGTTAGGCGACCCCTTTAAAAAATATCACACAACCTAAAAATAGTGCCGAGCAACTTCGGCGACTCACGTGGGGAAAGATTCCTCTCTCCATTATAATCAAATAATTCTGCTTTCAAAAATCGGTAGTGTATCCATGTCCCTAATGGATCAAACTACCCTTCTTTTCGTTGGAATACTATGCTCATTTCTATCTTGAACAAGTATAGCCAACATTCTCTCGGATTTAGGAGCCACTGTTTAGACACCCCTAAACATTGAGGTTCCGAGATCCTTTTACCTCATTTCTGAGGTGGGGTGGACCCCCGATAGATGTTAGTTTAGGAGTGATCCTTCGAGTCGGGAAGTCTTGCTTAAGACTTTCTTTTCCTTTCTGAATCGGATTCCTTACCTTCTCTGCACCTTTGAACATTACGTTCTAAATAAACAAACCCTCTAATAAGTGATTCTTTTAACAAATGATTCCTTTTTATAAATACATGAACAAAGAATGAGTTCGGACTCTTTTCAATTCCTTTCTTTTCGTCCTGAAGAAAAGAAGCATAACTGGGACCGACAACCGGAATCTACCTTGCGGAAATGGAAGCCCCGAAACTCATTTTCTCCTTCACCAACTGATTGGACTTCGCCATGCATAAGGATGAGCTGTCCGACAATGGGGTCATCCGATTTGGACAGGGATTTGAAAACACGAACGTCAAGGTCACCGACGTCTCCCTCTTTGCACTGACAAACAAGGTATCTGAAGCTGAGGAACCACTGCTTGAGTTCAACCTTAGGTCGATCCAAGAGTTTCCTCCCCTGCAAAGGGTCCCGACTAGGAGGAGTACTGCTGTCCGCAGGAGGACTGTTCTCACTACCCCCACTGGTCTAGTTGTTTCTGCACCTACCCCGACTTCGCCAAATCAAAGGGGAAAGAAATCCGAACTATGATAAACTCGTTACCGTGGAGGGTACAAATCTTCTGTAAGACCTTCGTCTTCGAAATCGGGTCCGGTTCGAAGATTCCGTCCACGACAAAGACCCAAGAAGAAATAGAAATAGAAGGATCGCCGGGGAAGCCGGAGTTGCTGAGATTGCCTTCTGGAGGAAATTCCGGAGTTGCCGGAATATACACCGCTACCGGAATATACACCACTGCTCGACTACATACCACTTTTGGGAGGAAGCGGGTTCCATCCCCTCTCCGCCGCGAGAGGATGAGGAGAATGTTCGCAAGATTGCTTGCCACATTACCTCGGCCCGCATACTACAACGATAGCCGCAAGAAAAGAACTAGAACTACGCCGTTTGCTCATTCGCAAACTTTGGTAGAAAAGCTAGCAAAGAAGGAAAAGCGCCCGTGTCGGAAATTCTACGAAGGATAGGGCGGGTGCCGGTCAAATCCCGTCTTGGGCCCCGAGTAGAGCCCGCCATCATGATAGAAAAGCCAAGCAAGAGAATGAAGGCTAGTCCGCCTGTCGTAGTATCAGGATTACAGATTAGGGAGGATACCACCTTCCAGCATTTGGCCAACAGACCATCTGGTCCTAGACCTTCTGCTGCTAGAAGGATGGTGTGGCGTCCCACTACGGGGCGATTGAGATTGAAACGACGGCCCGAGAAAGAAAGTCTCGCCGAGGAGGCTGGAATGCGAAGAAAGTGCTCTTGCGATAAAGGGAACTCGTGAAAAAGGGACCCGGCAACCATCGCATGACAACCACGAAGATACACGAAAGCTCCGCTAGAAGATGCCATGGAAAAGTTGAGAACCGACATCCGACGGTTGGCAAAAGAAAGAGAAGAAAAGTTCGGAGATGAGATCGACTCATCGGAATTCATGGACAACGAATATGCGAGAAATCAACATGGTTGAGACACGAGCTTCATCGGCTTCTCGAGGTGCTCCTGCGGCCGCAGAAGAGAGGAGCCAAGGCGATGAAGAGACGGCTTCAGGGAAAAGACGACACGATCGCTCGAATGGCGAGAAGGATGGAAGAGATGGCCGTAGCTGCGGCCACTCTCCGGAGTCAAGTACAACCACATGAGAGACACCCCCGAACTCATTCACATCGTAGACGGAGGAAAGGAGATTACATCCGTCGATGGGGATGACCAGTGAAAAAGGATACAGCACAAAGTATGATCCACGAAAAGGATATCAAGAACTTGGTAGAGCGAGCGAGTGCGAGAAGCCTTAGCACAATCGAAGAACGGGACATCCATTCGGACGGGTAGACCTTACCCGGAAGAAGTCGACGACGTCCGATACCCGAAAGGCTTCGTACCACCTCTGTTTAAGACCTTCGACGGAGCCGGGAACCCCGACGGCATGTTGCACACTTTCGTGCTAGTTGTTGCAATGCGGCGGGAGCGATGCGCTACTCTTCCGACGGTTCGTCGGCGGTCCGTCGGGAATCGCCTTCGGCGGTATGCGAGAATTACCCAACGGTTCGGTGAAGACATTCTCGGAGCTAGAGAGCCTCTTCATCAAGCGATTTGCGGAGCTCGGCACCACATCACTATAGGTGATTTAGTGGTAGAGAAACAAAGGCCGAATGAAACTCTAGTGGATTACATACTTCGATGGAGAAATTTAAGTATGAAGTGTGAACCACAAGCTGCAAGAACAACATGCGGTCGGCATCTTGCTTAAAAGCATTCACGGTCCGATAGCACTTCTCCTCGAGGGATTCATTATTAAGACTTTTGAGAAGTTGTTAAGCAAGGCCGGAAGCTTGCAAGAAGAGGCGAAGCAATTAAGTTTTGCCGACAAGACGGACAAGCGAGAAGCCGGTGAAGACTTTCGAAAAGAAATGCGGGGTCGTTGCGGCGGTTGATAAAGGCAAACAACCGATGCAAATACCACCAGAACGGCCGCGACAACCACAACAAGATTACCAGCAACCCCGATCCAGCTATCAGTCGTCTCCGCAGTATGAACAACCGTCCCGTCCGCAACGTACATTGAGGGAGCTTCTGAGCAGAGAATATCCGTTTAAAAATGAAGCGGTACCGAAGATGTTCCGCAGCTTAATGAAAACTCTAGATTTCCAGCTGCCAGAGCCTAAAAGACCAGAGGAAGTCAACAAGAAAGGTGATCCCAACTTTTGCCCTTACCATCGGATGCTTGGGCACAAGATAGAAGATTGTATTACCTTTAAAAGTTGGCTCAACGACAACCTTCGGAAAGGAAATATAACAATCCCGAAGGAGTACATGAAGGAACCCCGGAAAGGAGGTTCCGTCGATGTTATCTCAGCCGATCCCGTCATTCCGATAGATCCACTATGCAGCGACGATGGATGGGCCACCGCTCGGACAAGATCTTCGAAGAAGATTTTAGACAACATCCGAACCGCTTCGGTGCGAGCTTCAATTCAGAGTTCGAGACACTGTTAAGCCGGTACTTATCACTTGCGATAAAAGAACCACCTCGACGGGAGACAATCGAAGAGAAGAAGAAAATTGACGAAGAAGAGGGGACCGAGATTCCTAAGGCTAGACTAGGGGCTGCTTATCCTAGGATAGTTGTTTCCGATTCGGGGGAGAAATCCCTCGAACCTGCGATTTTGTATGATTATCTGCTCACTTCGGTGGGATCATATAATGATAAGGGTGATGGCGTTGGCTACGTTTTGGCTATTTCTAACGATTACGTAACTAGCGACAATCCGGGCGTCGATTTCGATACCAACAACAATTCTCGAATCATACAAGATCTCGACGATCAAAATGACGAAGAAGACATCCATCGAGGAGGCTACGAGAGTTCGACAAGCAACGGCTCTATCCGTGAGTTTCGAGGAGCTCCGGTTACGATAGAGTTAGAGCCTTCGGATTTTGAAGATAATCCGGAAGAGCCGGTCATTCCGATTCGGGAGGAAACACCGGCAAACTCAACACTAGATTCGGAAGAAATTACGAAGTCAACTTGAGAAGTGGAAGAGTTCTACCTCCGAGAATGGGTCCAAAAGACAAAGGAAAGCGGTGGTTGTTCGAGAAGAACCAACCCCGGCGAAGAAATACCCATTCGAGAAGAAGCCGAGACGCATGGAAACAAAGTGGACTACAACGTGCTAGCCCATCTTAGGAAACTACCGGTCAAGCCGAGCATTTACGATGCTCTCATCTTATCAAAGGAGATGAGGGAAGCTCGATCGAGGCCTTACTTAATCCGGAAATTTGCTTAGCTCGAATGGCCGGAGATTCCTTAGATGTGGTTTGCTCGTTAAAAGAACGACGAGGAGTTACCTTCGCGGACAATGACCTACTACTTGGGACGGCGGATCACAACCGAGCCGTTGTACATTTCGAGTTACAATTGGGAAGTTTACGCTCTCCGGAGTATTGGTGGATCCGGGAGCATCAATCAATATAATGAGTCTTCGAACACTAGCATACTTGGAAATTGATGCTCGTGAGCTCGAGGCCGACAAAATGTTATTAAGAGGATTCGACCGGAAAGGAGAAAGAGCCCTCGGGTCAATAACACTACGATGAAGACCGGTGATTTAGCAAAGACAACCGCAAAATTTCATATAATCGATTCGAAACATCGTTCAATTCTCTCTTGGACCGACCATGGATACATGAAAACGGGATGGTACCATCATCTGCTGCATCGGTGCATCAAATATTACGATGGAGGGGAACGGTGCATCAAAGGCGACTTACAACCATTTTCCGTACATGAGATTGGAATCCATGAAGATGCGGCTTATTATGCACCGCCAAAGAAAACAATCTTCTCCGGAGATACCGTAACAAATGAAGCAAAGAAAGTTCGGGACAACGAAGAACACCGAAGTTCTAGTCCAACGATCACTCACCACTCCCTTCCGGCGAGATGGTGAAGGTTTCTCCACAACTCGCATCCAAGGTCGAGGCCGGGGACGAGGCCGTGGTAGAGACACTAGGACAATTGGACGAGAGAAACCAGCCATCAATGTTGATTGGGAAGATAGTTCGAAGAAGAAAAAGAAATCAAGCAAGAAGCGACAACAATAAGTCGAAAGAAGCCGCAATACAAGATCTCCCTTGAAGATGAAAAGAACGAAGAATATAAATCAATGTATGAGAAGATTAACCACTACGTACACACTATGACCCTAACTCCGATCCATTCTAATAAGATTGAGGGTATGGAGGTCAAAGAGGTACGTAGTGACGGTGCAAAGCCAATCAAACTCTACCGCGGTGCTTCTTCCTCCAGAACTGAAAATAATGTACAATTCGAAGATGTCACTTCATCAGAATTAATGGAATTACCTTTTGAGTGGTACTCTCCTCGTGTTCAAAATTTAATTCAACGTGGTTTCTTACCTCGACAATGGACAAAAGACCAATCACAACATTTTGAAAAGTTATGGAATAACTCCGGCCGTCCTCCGATTCAAAGTATGGACTCGGATTCGGCACGGTAGGGTCGGTTGACGATGCTGAATTTTGCTTGGTTGTCACTTGTAAGTCCAATGAAAGCTGCATGGAAACTACGGACGAACTCGAAGATTTACAAATTGGAGACGCTCCACCGGAATTCGAAGAAGAAATTAAATCCACAATAGATGAGTTAACGGAAGTTAACTTAGGTACTAGCGAAGAGCCTAGACCTACCTTTGTTAGCTCCTTACTCGATAAAGAAGACTCCGAAGAAATAATCAAGTTATTAATGGAATTTAAAGACTTGTTTTGCTTGGAGCTACGATGAAATGCCGGGATTAGCTCCGGAGGTTGCGGTCCATAAGCTAGGAGTGGATCCTACTACGTTCCGGTCGGACAAGGTCCCAGAAGAATGCGTCTAGAAATCGAACAACAAGTCATAGCGAAGTTAAAAAGCTAATAGACGCTAAATTTGTCCGTGAAGAACAATACCCGACTTGGCTAGCCAATGTAGTGCCGATCGAGAAGAAGAATGGTCGGATCGGAATTTGTGTGGACTTCGAGAGATTTAAACAAGGCATGTCCAAAAGATGAATTCCCTCTACCGATTCCGGAGCCGATGATCGATATTGCTTCGACACATGAAATATTCTCATTCATGGATGGATCTTCGGGATACAACCGGATAAAAATGGCTCCGGAAGATGAAAAGCTTACGGCATTCGAACGCCGATCGGAGTATTTTGCTACACGGTGATGCCATTCGGATCTGAAGAACGCGGGAGCAACCTACCAAAGAGCAATGACAAGAATTTTTGATGATCTCATCCACAATCGAGTCGAATGCTACGTGGACGATGTCGTCATCAAAAGCAAAGTAAAGGAAAACCACCTGTATGATTTGAGAATTGTTTTCGAACGATTAAGACAATTTAACCTTAAGATGAATCCCTTAAAATGCGCCTTCGGCGTCACCTCCGGGAAATTCTTAGGATTCGTTGTCCGACATCATGGAATTGAAATCGATCCGGAGAAGATTAAAGCTATCTTAGAAATGCCGCCTACCAAAACCTTAAAACAATTACGATCTTTTCGAGGAAGGCGGCATACCTTCGACGCTTTATCTCGAACACGTCGGGTAGGTGTCGGCCTTTCTCGACACTAGTTAAAAAGGACGCCAAATTTATTTGGGAAGAGAAATGCCGAGAAGGCCTTCGAAGTCATTAAACAATATTTAATGACACCTCCTGTCTTAGCGACCCCGAGTCTCGGGTAGACCGGCGATGCTTTACACCGCGGCTTTAGACGACTCTCTCGGAGCCTTGTTAGCCCAGGTCAATGATGAGGGTAAAGAAAATGCTCTTTACTATTTAAGCCGTCGTTTACTTCCGACGGAAGTAAGGTATCCCGCAATTGAAAAGCATTGTTTGGCCCTGATCTTCGCCGCTCAAAAGCTCAGGCACTACATGCTTTCTCACAAGGTCAACTCTGATTTCGAAGTTTAATCCATTGCAATACTTGATGACTCGTCCAACACTTTCGGCGGACTTGCCGGATGGTCGATGATATTATTGCAATTCGATATAACTTTCGTGCCTCCGCGTGCCGTATAGGGACAAGTCTTAGCGGACTTCCTCGCGGCACACCCTTTGCCGGCCCGAATCTCCTCTCGATGACGATCTGCCAGATGAACAAATAATGAACCTAGAAGACCTTGACGATCGACGTTGGGAATTATATTTCGACGGAGCATCTTCAGCACACAAAGACGAAGAATCGCAAGTGATAATGCCCGGTAAGGCAGGAATCGGGCTAATCTTTATAACACCGGAGCGGGGGATGTTAAGATACTCCTACCACTTGACAGAACCGTGTACAAACAACGAAGCAGAATACGAAGCCCTCATAACGGGATTGGAATTAACTATTCGAATGGGGATAACGGACATCAACATCTACGGGGATTCACGGTTAATCATTCGGCGGATCGCCGGACAATACGAATTTTTAAACCAAGACTCGAACAATACTTCCGGTATGCCATACGATTCGTTGGAACGGATTCCAAATGTGACAATTTACAAGATTCCCGGAAAAGAAAATGCTTTAGCAGATGCTTTAGCCCGTCTCGCAAAAGAATTTGCTCGTTTGCAAGATGAATCGGTGGAAGTGTCGGTTCACGGACGTCGGGTCC
>JAKZJZ010002445.1:0-12500 GCA_022702705.1 Papilionanthe hookeriana x Papilionanthe teres
AAATAGTCAATTTTTGACCAAATGATCAATAATTGACCCACTAAGCCAATTTCTGACCAAAAAGTCAACTTTGGTCAAAATGGTCAATCTTTGACCCAATGACAAACCCCTTGACCCAACAGGTGAACTTTTGACCAAAAAGTTAACTTTAGTTAAAATGGTCAATTTCCGACCCATTGACCAACCCATTGACCCAATAGGTTAACTTTTGACCAAAAAGCTAACTTTGGTCAAAATGGTCAAACCTTTACCCAATAACCAACCCATTGACCCAATATGTCAACCTTTGACCAAAAAGTCAATTTTGGTCAAAATAATCAAATTTTGACCTAATGACCCACCATTAACCAAATATGTCAACTTTTGACCAAAAAGTCAACTTTGGTCAAAATGGTCAATTTTTGACCCAATGACCAACCCGCTAGCCAAATTGGTTAAATTTTGACCAAAAAGTTAACTTTATAATTAAATTATATTTATAAATAATATAATTTACTTAAAATACTTTAAATAAAAAAATAATATTATATAAATTTATATCGATATATTATCAGCACGTTTCTTGCTTCCACAAATTTTCTTAAGTAGCAACTGTCTGTCTTCTAACAATGATTGAATGAAGTGATACCTGATCTGAATGTGTTTAGTCCTGGATTGAAATGTTGGATTCTTGGCAAGGAATATGACGCTATGACTATCACTGTGAGTGTCATTTTGATTATTTTTACCCAATTCCTCCAAGAAGTCTTGTAGTCATATCATCTCCTTTGCAACCTCTGACACTGTAATATGCCTAATTTTTGTGGTAGGCAAAGAAACTTTTTTCTATAGATTAGAGCCCCATAACACTGTAGTGCCACCATAAGTATAAACATACCCTGTAGTACTCCTTCGGCTATCGATATAGCATCGACATAACTGCTAGTGCCTCTAAACGTTTTTCGAGAAACACAAGCGGTGTTTCGCAGAGCCCTTTAGATATCTCGAGTTCCACTTCACAGTTTTCCAATGTTCCTTCTGCGGGTTACTTATGTATCTGCACACAACTCTCACTACATTGGGCAATATCTGGTCTTGTGCAAACCATAACATACATAATTTAACCTATAACTGAGGCGTAAGGAACCTCACTCATGTGGTCTCGTTTGTCCTCTAACTTGGGTAACTGATTCTTGTTGAGTCTGAAGTGATTGCCCATAGGTGTGCCAACTTGTTTGGCATTGTCTATATCGAACATGTTGAGTACATTTTTCACATACTCGACACTGTAAAAGTCTCGACGTGTCTCGACTCTTTCACTGACAATCCTCATTCCAAGACTTTGCTTTGTAGCTCTCAAATCTTTCATTGCAATGTACTCTGACATCTGCTTTTTCAAATTATTGATCTTATCAATACTGGCCCCTCCAATAAGCATGTCATTCACATACGACAGTAAATTAATATACTAATTGTCAAAATGTCCGACATATTAACAATGATACGTCGACATCTGCTTACACCACGCATTTTAAAAATAATTTACTATACTTATAATATTTAAAATAAAAAAATAATATTATCTATATATATATATATATATATATATATATATATATATATATATATATATATATATATATATATATAGGGGTGTAAACGAACCGAACACGAATAAACGAGTTAGTGTTCGTGTTTGAAATGTTCGAACATATCACTATTCGTGTTTGGTTTGTTTAACAAACTGAACAAAAAAAGTTGTTCGAGTTTGTCTCGTTTGCTTATCGAACGAATTGAACATGAACTTCCTAGCGAACCGAACACGAACTGTTTGTGAACAACGAGTTTATTTGACAGTCTTAGCTTTGATAGCATACTTCCTCAAAATGAAGCAAACTGATAAGGTATTTTGTACACATCAGGTAATCCATACTTCCTCAAAATGAAGCAAACTGAAAAAGGCGTTTAGGGTTTTGTTTAGGGTTTTATTTTAATATATTGTATAGTATATTAAATATAATATTATAATATTTACATTAATATAATTAATACTATAATATTATTATTGTTATTAATAATTTAACATATAATATAATTTATAGAAGTCTATTTATTTAAAATATGATAAATTTTTATAATATATAATTATTTTTAAAATATCATAAATTTTTTATATATAATTATTTTAAATTATTTTATATTTTGAACAATAACGAACCGAACACGAACGAACACATCACTATTCGTGTTTGGTTCATTTAACAAAACAAACGAAAAAAATTGTTTGTGTTCGTCTCATTTGCTTATCGAACGAATCGAGCACGAACTTCTTGGCGAACCTAACACGAACTGTTCGTGAACAACGAGCTTTTTTGACAACCATATATATATATATATATATATATATATATATATATATATATATATATATATATATAAATATATATATGCTTATTTATCACTTTTTTCTATTAAATAATTTTATAAATAAATTATTTTTATAAATAATATATTATACCTAAAATATTAAAAATAAAAAAATAATATTATATAAATAAATAAATATATATATATATCATATATATATTTTTATTTATAATTTATTTAATTATTAAATTTTTTTATATTTAAATTATATTTATAAATAATATATTATTCTAAAAATATTTAAAATAAAAAAAAATAATATTAAATAAACTTTTATATATATATAAATATAAATATTTATATATACCTATGTATATATATATATATATATATATATATATATATATATACATATATATATATTTATTTATTTATAATTTATTTAACTATTAAATATTTTTATAATTAAATTATATTTATAAATAATCTACTATACGTAAAATATTTTAAATAAAAAAATAATAATAAATAAATTTATATATATATATATATATATATATATATATATATATATTTATATACCTAAACATTTATATAGCTTTATTTATAATTTATTTAGTTCTTAAATATTTTTATAATTAAATTATATTTATAAATAATATACTGTACTTAAATTATTTAAAATAAAAAATAAATATTATACAAATTTTTATGTATACGTGTGTATCTATATATATATATATATATATATATATATATATATATATATATATATATATATATATATATTAATTAATAAATTATTTTACTATTAAAAATTTTTATAGTTAAATTATATTTATAAATAATATACTATACTTAAAATATTTGAAATAAAAAAATAATATTGTATAATATATATATATATATATATATATATATATATATTATTTAGTTATTTATAATTTTTTGAACTATTACATATTTTTATAATTAAATTATATTTAAAAATAATATATTATACTTAAAATATTTAAAATAAAAACTAATATTTAGAAATACATATATTTATTTATTTTTTTTATAATTTATTTAACTATTAAATATTTTTATAATTAAATTAGATTTATAAATAATATACTTATACTTAAAAAATTTAAAATAAAAGAATAATTTTATAAAAAATTATATATATATTATTTATACACATGTATATTTATTTATTTATAATTCATTTAACTATTAAAATTTTTTATAATTAAATTATATTTATAAATAATATATTGTACTTAAAATATTTAAAATAAAAAAATAATATTAAATAAATTTATATATATATATATATTTATATATATACCTATTTATATATTTTTGTTTATAATTTTTTTCATTATTAAAAATTTTTATAATTAAATTATATTTATAAATAAAATGCTGTACTTATAATTTTTTTAAAAAAATAATAATATTATATAAATTTTTTATATATATAAATATATATTTATGTACATTTATATATTTTTTTATTTATAATTTTTAAATTATTAAATATTTTTATAATTAAATTATATGTATAAATAATATACTATACATAAAATATTTAAAATAGAAAAATAATATTAAATAAAATTTTTTATATATAAAATTTTTTTTTGGTACCTCTATATATATATATTTATAATTTTTTTAATTATTAAATATTTTTATAAATAAATTATATTTATAAATAATATACTTATGCTAAAAAATAATATTATATAAATTAATATATAAATAATATACTATACTTAAATTATTAAAAAAAAGATTATTAAATATATATATAATATTTTTAACTATTAAATATTTTTATAATTAAGTTATATTTAAAATAATATACTAAACTTAAAATATTTAAAATAAAAAATAATATTATATAAATTAATATATAAATATATATAAATATATATATATATATATTTATTTATCATTTTTTTTAACTATTAAATAAATTTATAATTAAATTATATTTATTAATAATATATTATGCTAAAAATATTTAAAATTAAAAAAAATTATTAAATAAATTTTATTATATATATAAATATATATTAATGTTCCCCTATATATATTTTTTTATTTATAATTTTTGTAATTATTAAATATTTTTATAATTAAATTATATTTCTAAATAATATACTATACTTAAAATATTTAAAATTAAAAAATAATATTAAAAATTTTTTTAATATTTATAAATATGTATTTATGTACCTCTACATATATATTTTTATTTATAATTTATTTAATATCTACAAATATGTATTTATGATTAAATTATATTTATAAATAATATACTATACTTAAAATATTTAAAATAAAAAAATTATATTAAATATATATATATATATATATATATATATATATAAATTTAAATTTATATATACCTATATATATATTTTTTTTATTTGTAATTTATTTAATTATTAAATATTTCTGTGATTAAATTATATTTATAAATAAAATACTATTTTTAAAATATTTAAAATAAAAAAATAATATTAAATAAATTTATATATATATACCTATATTTATTTATTTATAATTTATTTATCTATTAAAAATTTTTATAATTAAATTATATTTATAAATAATATACTATACTTAAAATATTTAAAATAAAAAATCATATTAAATATATATATATATATATATATATATATATATATATATATATTATTTATAATTTATTTAATTATAAAATATTTTTATAATTAAATTATATTTATAAATAATATATTATACTTTAAACATTTTAAATAAAAAAATGATATTATATAAATATATATATATATATATATATATATATATATATATATATACTATATTACATTTTTTTATTTATAATTAATTTAATTATTAAATATTTTTATAGTTAAATTATATTTATAAATAATTTACTATACTTAAAACATTTAAAATAAAAAAATAATATAATATAAATTTATATATATATATATATATATATATGCTATATATATTTTTTAGTTATAATTTATTTAATTATTAATTATTTTTATAATTAAATTTTATTTATAAATAATATATTATACTTAAAATATTTAAAATAAAAAATAATATTAATCCTTGACCCAATGATCAACCTATTGACCTGATAGGTAAACTTTTGACCAAAAAGTCAATTTTGCTTGTCGATTTTTGACCTAGTGACCGCCTCATTGACCTAAATAGGTCAAATTTTAACCAAAAGTCAACTTTTGTCAAAATAGTCAATCCTTAACCCAATGACCAACTTTTGACCTAGTAAACCATGCTCTGACCAAAATGTCAACTTTTGTCAAGATGGTTAATCTTTGACCTAATGCCCAACCATTTAACCCAGGTTATCTTTTGACCAAAAAGTCAACATTTGTCAAAATGGTCAATCATTGACCCAATGACAAACACATTGGTTTAATAGGTCAACATTCGACCAAAAGTCAATTTTGGTCAAAATAAACAATTTTTGAATTAATGACCCAATAAGTCAATCTCTGACCAAAAAGTTAACTTTGGTCAAAATGGTCAATCATTGATCCAATGACAAACCCATTGACCCAATAGGTCAACTTTTGACCAAAATGCCAATTTTGGTCAAAATAGTCAATTTTTGTATTAATGACCAATTATTGACCCAATAAGTTAATCTCTGACTAAAAAGTGAACTTTGGTCAAAATGCTCAATCCTTGACCCAATGACAAACCCATTGACCAAACATTTTTATTTATAATTTATTTAACTATTAAACATATTTATATTTAATTTAAATTTATAAATAATATACTATACTTAAAATAATTAAAATAAAAAAAATAATATTATATAAATTTATATATATATATATATATATAAATATATAAATATATATATATATATATATATATATATATATACACATATATATTTATTTATTTATACTTTATTTAAATATTAAATATTTCTATAATTAAATTAAATTTATAAATAATATATTATACTTAAAATATTTAAAATAAAAAATAATTATATATAAATTTTTATATACATATATATAAATATATTTATTTATATATACTTATATATATTTTTTTATTTGTAGTTTAATAAACTATTAAATATTTTTATAATTAAATTATCTTTACAAATAATATACTATACTTAAAATATTTAAAATAAACAAATAATATTATATATATATATATATATATATATACACTATTTTCATATATATATATATATATATATATATATATATATATATATATATATATATATATATATAAAGAGGTGTATATATATATATATATATATGTATTATATATATATATATATAATACATATATATTTTTATTTTTTCGTGATTTTGTAGGGTGTGTGTTGGGACCTTTTTCCCGTGATTGTATTTTTTTATTGATGGAATAAAATTGAGCCTAAAGTGCTCTTTTATAAATATATATATATATATAAATATATATATATATATACCTATATATATTTATATATACATATATATATATATATATATATATATATTTTATTTAATTATTAAATATTTTTATAATAATATTATATTTATAAACAATAAAATATTCTTAAAATATTTAAAATAAAAAATATATATATATATATATTTGTTTATTTATTTGTCTATTTATATTTATATATTTGTTTATCTATTTATTTATACATATATTTATTTATTTACAAATATATACATAAATAATACTTTTTATTTATTTATTTATTTATTTATTTAGTTATTTATAATATATATATATATATATATATATATATATATATAGTTCTTTATTTATCTAATTATTTATAATTTTTTAACTATTAATTATTTTTATAATTAAATTATAATTAAAAATAATATACTATTCTTAAAATATTTAAAATAAGAAAATAATATTATATATATATATATATACCTATATATATTTTTAAATACAATTTATTTAATTATTAAATATTTTTATGATTAAATTATATTTATAAATAATATACTATACTTAAAACATTTAAAATAAAAAAATAATATTATATATATATATATATTTATATATAACTATATATATTTTTTTATTTATAATTTATTTAATAATAAATTAATTTTTAAATTAAATTATATTTATAAATAATATACTATAATTAAAACACTTAAAATAAAAAGAAATATTAAATATAACTAAATATATATTTATTTATAATTTATTTATTTATAAAATATTTTTCTAATTAAATTATATTTATAAATAAGTATACTATACTTAAAGTATTTAACGTAAGAAAAAAAGATTATATATATATATATATATAAAGATTTATATAAACCTATATATATTTTTATTTTTAATTTATTTAATTATTAATTATTTTTATAATTAAATTATATTTATAAATAATACACTATACTTAAAATATTTAAAATAAACAAAATAATATAATAAAAATTTATATATATATGTATATATATATATATATATACATATATTTAATTATAATTTTTTTAATTTTTATAACTATTAAATATTTTTATAATTAAATTATATTTATAAATAATTTACTATACTTAGAATATTTAAAATAAAAAAATAATACTATATATATATATATTTATAATTTGTTTAACTATTAAATTTTTTTATATTTAAATTATATTAAAAAATAATATACTTATTTTTGGTCAAAATAGTCATTTTTGAGCTTATGACCACCCTTTGACTCTAATAGGTCAAATTTTGAACAAAAAGTCAACTTTGGACAGAATGGTCAATTTTTGACACAATGACCAACCTACTGAGATCAACTTTTTGACCAAAAAGTCATCTTCGGTCAAAATGGTTAATTCTTGACCCAATTACCAACTCATTGACCAAAAAGTCAACTTTTGACCAAAAAGTCAACTTTGGTTAAAATGGTCAATTTTTAACCCAATGACCAACCCATTGACCCAATATGTCTACTTTTAACCAAAAAGTCATCTTTGATCAAAATGGTCAATTCTTGACCCAATTACCAACTCATTGACCAAATAGGTCAACCTTTCACCAAAAGTCAACTTTGGTCAAAATAATCAATATATGACCCAATGACCACGCCGTTGACCCAATAGGTTAAATTTTGAACAAAAATTTAATTTTGGTCAAAATAGGTCAACTTTTGACCAAAAAGTAATCTTTGGTCAAAATGGCCAATTTCTGACCCAATGACCACCCCATCGACCCAAAGACTAACCTGTCGATCCAATAAGTCGGTTTTTAACCAAAAAGTAAATTTTGGTCAAAATAGTTAATTTTCGATCTAATGACTAATTATTCACTCAATAAGTTAATCTCCGACCAAAAAGTCAACTTTGGTCAAAATGGTCAATCCTTAACCGTATGACAAACCCATTGACCTATAAGTCAACTTTTGACCAAATAGTCAATTTTGGCTAAAATAGTCAATTTTTGAATTAATGACCACCAATTGACCCAATAAGTCAACTTTTGACCAAAAAGTCAACTTTGGTCAAATGATAAGTTAGCTTTTGACCAATAAGTCAACTTTTGACCAAAATAGGTTAACTTTAGACCTAAAAGTTAATTTTAGTCAAAATGGTCAACTTCTGACATAATGACCTTCCCGTTGACCCAATGGCTCAACTTTTGAATAAAAATTTAATTTTGGTCAAAATAATTAATTTTTGACCTAATGACCAAAATAGTCAATTTTTTTAAATTAATGACCAATTATTGACTCAATAAGTCAATCTCTGACTAAAAAGTTAACTTTGGACAAAATGGTCAATGATTGACCCAATGACAAACTCATTGCCCAATAAGTCAAATTTTGACCAAAAAGTCAATTTTGGTCAAAATAGTCAATTTTCGACTAATGACCACCCATTGACCAAATAGGTCAACTTTTAACCAAAAAGTTAACTTTCGTCAAAATGATCAATTTTTGACCCAATGATCAACCCATTGACTAAATTTGTCAAATTTTGACCGAAAATTCAACTTTTTAGGTCAAAATAGATAATTTTTTTACCTAATGACCAATTATTGACCCAATAAGTAAATCTCTGACCAAAAGTCAACTTTGATCATAATTATCAATCGTTGACCCAATGACGAACCCATTGACCCAACATGATAACCTTTGAACAAAAAAATAACTTTGGTCAAAATGGTAAATCCTTGACCCAATAACCAACCCACCGACCGAATAGATCGACTTTTGTCCAAAAAGTCAATTTTGGTCAAAATAGTAAATTTTTTACATAATTGCCAATTATTGACCCAATAGTTCAACTTTTGAATAAAAGGTCAATTTTGGTCAAAATTGGCAATTTTTTACTTAATGACCACCTCATTGACATAAAAGGGCAACTTTTGACCAAAAAGTCAAATTGGGTCAAAATGGTCAATTTGTGACATAATGACCTAAATGTCAACTTTAGTGAAAATTGTCAATCTTTCATCCAATGACCAACCCATTGACCTAATTTGTTAACTTTTGACTAAAAAGTCAACTTTGGCTAAAATAGTTAATCCTCGACCCAATGATCAATCTATTGACCCAATAGGTCAACTTTTGACTAAAAAGTCAATTTTGCTCAAAATTGTCAATTTTTGATCTACTAACCGCCTCATTGACCTAAATATGTCAAATTTTGAACAAAAGACAACTTTGGTCAAAATTGTCAATCCTTAACCCAATGACCAACCCGTTGACCCAATATGTTAACTTTGACCAAAAAGTTAATTTTGATTAAAATAGTCAATTTTTGACCTAATGACCAATTTTTGACCCACTGAACCAATCTCTATCCAAAAAATCAACTTTGGTCAAGATGGTTAATCTTTTGACCTAATGCCCAACCCATTGACCCAATAGGACATCTTTTGACCAAAAAGTTAACTTTGGTCAAATTAATCAATCCTTGACCCAATGACCAACCCACTGGCCTAATAGGTCAACATTTGACCAAAAAGTCAATTTCGGTCAAAATAAAAAAGTTTTGGATTAATGACCAATTATTGACCTAATAAGTCAATCTATGACCAAATAGTCAACTTTAGTCAAAATGGTCAATCCTTGATCCAATGACAAACCTATAGACCCAATAGGTAAAATTTTGATCAAAAAGCCAATTTTGGTAAAAATAGTCAATTTTTGACCAAATGACCACCCATTGACCCAATAGGTCAGCATTTGACCAAAAAGTCAACTTTGGTCAAAATGGATAATTTTTGACCCAATGACCAACCCATTGACCCAATAAGTCATCTTTTGACCAAAAAAGTCATCTTTGGTAAAAATGGTCAACTTCTTGATCTAATTACCAACCATTGGCCAAATATGTCAACTTTTGACCAAAAAGTCAACTTTGGTCAAAATGGTCAATTTCTGACCCAATGACCTCCCCGTTGACCCAATGGGTTAACTTTTGACCAAAAAATCAATCTTCCTTTTAATAGTCAATTTTTGACTTAATGACCAATTAATGACCAAATAAGTCGATCTCGACCAAAAAGTTAATTTTTATCAAAATAATCATTCCTTCACCCAATGACAAACACATTGACCCAACAGGACTAAAGTTTGACCAAAAAGTAAATTTTTGTCGAAAATAGTAAATTATTATCCTAATGACCACCCATTAACCCGATAAGGTCAACTTTTGACCAAAAAGTCGACTTTGGTCGAAATGGTATGTATATATATATATATAAATTTATATAATATTATTTTTTTATTTTAAAAATTTTAAGTATAGTATATTATTTATAAATATAATTTAAATATAAAAATATTTAATTGTTAAATAAATTATAAATAAAATATTAATACATGTATATATAAATAAATAAATAAATATATACTTATATATATATATATAAGTATTTTTTATTTTAAATGTTTTAAGTATAGTATATTATTTATAAATATAATTTAATTATAAAAATATTTAATAATTAAATAAATTATAAATAAAAATATTGGGTCGATGGGTTTATCATTGGGTCGAGGATTAACAATTTTGACCAAAGTTCACTTTTTAGTTAGAGATTAACTTATTGGGTCGATAATTGTTCATTAATTAAAAAATTGACTATTTTGACCAAAATTGGCTTTTTGGTCAAAAGTTGACCTATTAGGTCAATGGGTTTATCATTGGATCAAGGATTGACCATTTTAACCAAAGTTAACTTTTTGGTCAGAGATTGACTTATTGGGTCATTAATTCAATAATTATTTATTTTGACCAAAATTGACTTTTTGGTCAAAAGTTGACCTATTGGGTCAATAGGTTGGTCATTGGGTCAAGGATTAACAATTTTGGCCAAAGTTGACTTTTTAGTAAAACGTTAACAAATTGCGTTAATTGGTTGGTTATTGGATAAAGGATTAAACATTTTTACCGAAGTTGACATTTAGGTCATTGGTCGGAAATTGACCTTTTTGACCAAATTGACTTTTGGTCAAAAGTTGACCTTTTGGGTCAATGAGGTGGTCATTAGGTCGAAAATTGACTTTTTTGTTCAAAAGTTGACCTAATGGGTCAATAATTGGTAATTATGTCAAAATTTACTATTTTGACCAAAATTGACTTTTTAGTCAAAGGTCGATCTATTGGGTCAGTGCGTTGGTTATTGGGTCAAGGATTGACAATTATGACTAATGTTGACTTTTTGGTCAAAAATTCACTTACTGGGTTAATAATTGGTCATTAGGTCAAAAATTATCTATTTTGACCAAAAAGTTGACTTTTTGGTCAAATTTTGACGAATTTGGCCAGCGGGTTGGTCATTGGATCAAAAATTGACCATTTTGACCAAAGTTGACTTTTTTGTCAAAAGTTGACCTATTTGGTTAATGGGGGGTCATTAAGTCAAAATTTGACTATTTTGACCAAAATTGACTTTTAGGTCAAAAGTTGATATATTGGGTCAATGGGTTGGTTATTAGGTCAAGGTATAACCATTTTGACCAAAGTTGACTTTTTGGTCAAAAGTTAACATATTAGGTCAATGGGTTGGTCATTGGGTCGGAAATTGACCATTTTAATAAAAGTTGACTTTTTGGTCAAAAGTTCACCAATTGGGTCAATGGGTTTGTCATTGGGTCAAAGATTGAACATTTTGATAAAAGTTGACTTTTT
>JAKZJZ010002446.1:0-16457 GCA_022702705.1 Papilionanthe hookeriana x Papilionanthe teres
GACCGTGCTGCCCACCATGCTCCAAGCTCCTTGTTGTTGCAGAGGTTTAGTTTTAGAAATCATAAATCAGGGGATGAGAGAAGTGTTTTGGTTTAGAGAAAATCTTAATTTCCAAGTGTTTTTTGTGTTTTAATTAAAACAAATCTTAAAGTTGATTATAACGACACCGGTTAAGATCCCACGGTTCCATCCTTCCGCATCGTTATTTTTATCGGATTCACTTAGTCCGGATGAATTTGCTAAACTCAATCGAATGAGTTCCACACTTTCATTTAGACCGTGGAAATCCCGTTAGCAACACGTAGGTTACATCATCCGAGGTATTCCCGATCATCCAACAGGACGTTTTAATTTAATTGCAATTGTAGTTTTGTGTTCTGTTTGTGATTAAATTTTTGAGTTGTTTTATCTTTTGAAATGTTGTGGCGGTGAATTTTATCTTGCAATGACTTTTAACTTAGTTTTGGTTTTAGTTTTAGGGACTATCCTAAAGGTGTGGGTTTTCATGCAACAGTTGTTTTATCATGCAAGAAAAGTAAAATGCATTTGCAATAAAGTAAATTGCAAGAAAGTAAATTGCAATAAAATGAAAGCGTACCTGGAGGGTCTTCCCGTCATCCCAAGCTGCACTTAAAACACAATTAGAATATTTAAGCAAGTTCCTAGGTAAAGCTAGGGGAAAGGTTATGGTTTTCTACCAAATTCCTAATCCTATAGCTAGTCATCTCCTACGACGTCTAGATTCTTTGGGTTTTGGTTTAAGGACGATTTTCTTCATCAAAGAATAATCAAATTCAATTGTTCTTATAAATATCCTATCATATTGAGGAAGTGCTTAAGAAGGATCTTAAACATCTTTTCAATATTTCTAGGATTATTTTAAGTCCAAATGAATTTAATTATATAAATGAGTCGATCGTCCGAGGTTTTCAAGTCTTGTTAACTTGCTCAGTGAACTAGGACATTTGAATATCCTATGAGTAAAGTAACACTCCATTTAATGTTTCATTTAGGAGTTACAATAATCAAAGCTTTCAAGGGTAAATTAGTATTCAAATGATTCGATTTAAGTTAAAGGGTTTAAATTTGGAATAGTGTTCAAGTTGCTTTATATTTAGTTTAATTTAATTTAATTTGATTTGATGTTTAATTAATTTGATTTGATTTAACTTTAATTTAATTATTTAATTTAATTTAATTTAATTTTAATTATTTAATTTAATTTAATTGTTTAATTTAATTTAATTTAATTTTAATTAATTTAATTTAATTGTTTGATTTAATTTAATTTAATTTTAATTAATTTAATTTAATTGTTTAATTTAATTTAATTTAATTATTTAATTTAATTTAATTTAATTTTTAATTTAATTTAATTTAATTATTTAATTTAATTTAATTTAATTATTTAATTTAATTTAATTTAATTTTAATTAATTTAATTTAATTTAATTATTTAATTTAATTTAATTTAATTTTTAAATTTAATCTTAATTTAATTTATCTTTAATTTACTTTATTTTTAATTTTAATTGAAATTAAGTCTTTTAATATTTTAAATTTGAGTTATCATTTTAATTAAACATTGAGTATTAGTTGATATAATTAATTTAGGGATTTTTAAATTAAAGAATAAATCTCTTCCTAATAAATATCCCTTATTTTAATGATTCCAATTTTATTATTCTTCCAAATTTAATCCATTATTTAATTAAAGTTTAATCATTTTGAAATTGTTTAATGGGTTTCTACCCTTTAATTATTTAAATTTCAATCATCCAAATCAGATTAGGATCAAATATTTTACTTGTTGATTTTTTATTAAACCTAAAGTTTTAATTAAGGATTAAAGATTTTAATTACCATTTTACCCTTTAAGCTTAATAATTTCATAACTCACTAAATTGAACTCAAATGAACTTGAAATTTTTATGTGACTTTACTCATATGTCAATAAAGACATGAGAGGAGAAAATGTGATTTTTCTATATTTAATTTATTTATATAATTATTTTTGGTGGAAAATAGAGATTTTCAAGGAAAATTTGATAACATGACCAAGGGAAAAGTTTCTGTCCTTAAGAAAATTAGGGGACATTCCTAATGACCAGAGAAGCATTTGGACCAATTTTGGTGATTTTTTGAATTATATTATTTTTATTATATTTATTTTGAGTTTTGGAGTGTTAATTAATTTAAAAAATAAGATAAATGTTGAAAAATGGATTTTATATTTTTCAAAAATCTCTCTGATATCAAGGAAACCAGAGAATCAAATTTTGCAATTTTTTTGATTTTTCTATGATTTATAATCATTATTTTAGTGAAAATGCTAGAAAATACATTTTTTTAATTTTAAAATTACCCTAGGGCTTTAAAATTTAATATCTCACTAAATAGACTTAGGAAAAATGTGGGATTTGTTCCTAAGTGATTAAAATTCAAAATGTGACATTTTGGTGAATTTTATTATTTTTGTGATTTTTATTATTTTTTAATTATTAAAAATATTAAAATATTATTAAAAATCAACTTTTTTAGAAAATTAAAATTTTAATTTTCTTAGGTTCCCCTGATATCAGAGAGGCTCCAAAACCAATTTGGTGAATTTTTAAAAAGTATTTTAAAAGTTATGAATTTTTAAAGTTTAAAATGGCTAAGTGGCTTAATCAACCCAATTAGTGGGGCTAACCAAGTCCAATTGACCTCAAATTTTTATGGTGGATTCCTCTGATCCTAAAGGTCAGTGGAGAATTGATTTCAAGTCAATTTGATACCTGGTTAACTCTAATTAATTAAAGACCTATTTTGGGTGTTTAAGCCAATTAGGGTTAATGCGAGTGAATTAACTCAAGTCCTATTTTTCCTAGAGTCCTCTGGTCATAAGGAACATCACCAAATATTTCTAGAATTTATTTCACAACATGCTAATTTTTGGAATTAAAATACTCAAAACAAGCAACATGCATTTGAAAAATAAATAACTTTTCACAGAGATGGCCTCCGACCTTGGAAAATTCGAGGAATGTTCCCAAGTTCAGAGGCTTTAAAAGCCCTATGGTCTCATGCCATGGTGAATTGTATACATGCATGGAGAATTAAATGTATGCAGAGAGTAAATAAATCATAAAAAATAAAATACTTAATTAAATTAAATGATTTCTTTTCCACATTATTCTCCTCTCGTTCACTCGAGCAAGAGGGTATTTTTATTTTATTTTTGTGATTTTTCTACACGAGAGATATGAATTTTTGAAGTTTAGGGAATTAAATAAATAGAAAAATACCCTAATTTTCTATTTATCCACGCGGCGCCGCGTCAACCTCGGCAGCTCCGAACGCACACGCGTCGCGCTCCCATTCGACGCCGCCACCTGAGTCAGCAGCCCGGGCCCCGCGGTTCTCGTACCGTCTCCTCGGTCCGACGCCATCCTCGGCCGTCCGTGCGCGCGTGTATCGAATGGACGGCATCCGTTCATCGTCCCCAAGTGTTCTCACCCGAGAGCCGTCCACACTAAATCCCTAAGATCTCACTCGATTCTCAATGGATTTTCATGTTCTTATACTCCATGGATTCGTCTCGAAGAGACGAACACATCTATACGGCTAACATGCATTGAAACTAAGGCATTTGAAATGGAGAATCTCCAGAAGCTCGGGATGGATAGTTAACTCATACCTTAGCTCAGAGAAGTGTAGCTTCAATCTGAGAGTTGTTGCACCTTCGATTGGGTCTTAGCGAAGCTCCGGATGAAGTCTCCCGGTCCAGTGAATTGTCTGGATATGATTTCGACCACAGCCCGATCACAAAGCTTGGAGGCCGGAGCAACCTGGGTGGCCCGGAGATGGGGCTTTCGGTGGGAAACTTCTCCTCTTGGTCCAGTGAAGGTGTAGGACCAATCAATTTGAGGATTGGCTCACCGTGGCAAAGTGTCCTGGTTTTGGGTGGAATTTCGGCTGAGAAATCGGGCTCGTTGGTGGGGATTAGGGCAAATTGACACGGGAATCAACTGCTCTAAGGGTGGTGAAGGGTTTGGAACAATTTTGGCGAGTTTCGGCAAGGTTTGTGCTTGGCTCCCCTCATGGCCGAGAGGGGTGGAGTTTAAATAAAGCTGGCCGGGGGCCTCCCGGGGAGAGTTAGGGCTTGGGATCGAGCTTGCTCGGTGAGGAGAAGATCGGCCATGGTGACCACTAGGGATGGGGCGGCTCGGCGAGTGAGAATTTCAATGTTGGCTCACATGTGAGCTCTCGGCCATGGTGTTTTCCGGCGGCTCGGTGGCCGGCCGGCCGAGCATGGGTCACCCTCGAGGTCGGGTGGGTCGGGGCTGGAGGTTTGTGCGATCAATTGGCCATGGACATGTGTAAAGGCTTTGATCCAAAGTGGAATGGGGCATGGCTAGATTTGGACCTAAATGGGTCAACCCACCCATTTGGGCTAGGTGCACCACCCAAGGCCTGGTTTAGGTGAGGAGAAAGTGATTTGGATCGGCTTGATTAGTGGGGTCAAGTCACGATCCAAGTACAATTAGGCTTAAGCATGGTTTAGTGGAATCATGTAAGTGGTTAACCACCTTTAGGAGTTAAGGAAAGAGCCTCCTCCTTTTGCCCAAAATGGCATGGTGACATGTAAAGAGGCTCTCATGGCTTGCATATGGCTTATGCATGGCTCCATGGCTCCATTTGGCTTGGGAAAAGTAAAGTCGATTTCATGGAAATGGATTTAAGGAAAATTTTGGTATTTAGGGGTGATTTGGCATGAGGCTTGATTTGGAATTATTTGATGATGAATTTAGGACTTAGGGATGATTTTAATTGAAAGTATGATGAGGGGAAATGTCATATGGGCCTTGGAAGAATTTTGGGCTTTTTTGAAAGGGTTTTAGATGGGCTTTTAAGATGGATTAGGAAAGTGGGCTCTTGAATTTTAAAATGGATTTTGGGATGAAATTTTGTAAAGAGGTTGGGCCAAATAATTATTGGGTTTAGCTCATGGATGTGTCATGAGTGACTTGAAGCAAATTTGGGGTAGTTTGGACTTGAATTGGGTTAGATTTGAATTCTTTTGGTGAATGGGCCAATGTAGGTCAAATTGGGCTAACTTGGGCCAATGTTGGGCTAGGGTTGAAATTGATGTAAAATAAATATTAAGAAATGTTTATGGGAGTGTTTCAAAAAGGTTTTGGCTTTGGTTGGGTTTTAATTTTGGGGTTTGAGCCTATTTGGGTTAGATTTGGGTTTAGGTCAAAATTGGGCTTTTTGATTTTGGGTTGAATTTGAGTGGGGTTTGGGTCAAAATCTTGGGCAAATCATGTTAGTGTTTTGTTTATGAGGATGTTAAGGAAGGTTTAGAAAAGATTTGGGGTTAATTGGAGTTGAATTGGGTTAGTTTGGGCTAATGTTTGGGTCATGGGTCCAAATTTGGGCTTTAAGGCCCAAAGTGAAATTGGATCCAAATGTCAATCAAATGGACTTGGATTTGGTCTAAATTGGTATTGGGAATGTTGAATTGAAGTTTAGAATTGAATTGGACCAAAATTGGGGTCAATTGGGTATGTTTGGTTTGACATTGGGTCCACTTTGGGTTAAAATGGGTCAATTTGGGGGTTTTGACAAAAGTAGGGTAAATTGACAAAATTGGCCCATGGTGTAGTTGGACAAAATGAAATTGGGAATATTTGGGATTTTCTGGAATTTTATGGGAATTTTCTGAATTTTTGGATTTTTAGGCCAAGAAGGGTATGGGTGTGGTTTTAGGAAGTGTGTGGAAATGTAGTGTGTAAGTGTAATGTAAGTTAGCCCCTTCACCGAGACCCGAGGCCACCTGAGGGCGGTCTAAGGCCGAAGAGTCCTATAGGAACTCATCCTTTAAACTTCCACATTTGATTTCGACCCTCTAGGTGATTAGGGGTGCATAGTCGAGTTTGTGGAGTTTGCAGGGAGTTTAGAAGTGGTTTGAATTTCTAAAAGGCGGGTCCCGATTCTAGTCCTCTAAGATAGTCGAAGGAAAAGCCTAAGGCTAGATCCTAAGCACTAAAAAGAAGAAGGGAAGACCTCATCGAAAATGAGGTCGACAAATGGACCCCGATAGGTGTGGTGAGTCGACGGAGCACACCGCGCGTATTGGTGTTGACCGAAGCGATCAACAAAACCAACACGGATGTCCAAATGACGAACTTAGGATGAAGTAGAAGAGTTTCGGCTGGGGAGTGTCGAGTATATCTGCGGAACCGGAGATTCTTGAACTCTCGTCGAGGAAAGGAAAAGGAGGTAAATCCCAAATCACATGATCCGAGGGAATTTCGATTTAGATTTTATTTTGCTTCAATTTATGTTTTGATGTGTGAGTTTAAATTTTAGTTTGGAGTTTCGATTTAGATTGAAGTTTTGTCAAAATTAATTTGAGGGATTTGATTTGAAATGAAAATTAGGATTTTGAGGTTTTAGATGTAACATCTCCAACCTCGAAAGAAGATTGAATTGATTAGATTGAATCGTTGCAATGAGAAGATATCTCAGAGCAAAGTGGTGTTGGATGTAAAATCCTTAACCTCGAAAATTTGAATTCGATTTGATGTATTTCATTGCGATAGGGAAAAGATCCTAAAGCAATGCGGTCTTGGATGTAAAATCCTCGACCCAAAGGTTGAATTTTGATGTATTTCGGTGCAATAGGAAGAGAATCCTAAAGCGAGTGCGATCTTGGATGTAAAATCCTCGACCCAAAAGTTTTGAATTTTGATGTATTTCGGTGCGATAGGAAAGAATCCTAAAGCGATACGATCTTGGATGTAAAATCCTCGACCCAAAAGATTTGAATTTTGATGTATTTCGGTACGATAGGAAGAGAATCCTAAAGCGGTGCGATCTTGGATGTAAAATCCTCGACCCAAAAGGTTTGAATTTGATGTATTTCGGTGCGATAGGAAGAGAATCCTAAGCGGTGCGGTCTTGGATGTAAAATCCTCGACCCAAAAGTTTTGAATTTTGGTGTATTTCGGTGCGATAGGAAGAGAATCCTAAAGCGAGTGCGGTCTTGGATGTAAAATCCTCGACCCAAAAGGTTTGAATTTGATGTATTTCGGTGCGATAGGAAGAGAATCCTAAAGCGATGCGGTCTTGGATGTAAAATCCTCGACCCAAAAGTTTTGAATTTTGATGTATTTCGGTGCAATAGGAAGAGAATCCTAAAGCGAGTGCGGTCTTGGATATAAAATCCTCGACCCAAAAGGTTTGAATTTTGATGTATTTCGGATGCGATAGGAAGAGAATCCTAAAGCGGTACGGTCTTGGATGTAAAATCCTCGACCCAAAAGTTTTGAATTTTGATGTATTTCGGTGCAATAGGAAGAGAATCCTAAAGCGGTGCGGTCTTGGATATAAAATCCTCGACCCAAAAGGTTTGAATTTTGATGTATTTCGGTGCGATAGGAAGAGAATCCTAAAGCGAGTGCGGTCTTGGATGTAAAATCCTCGACCCAAAAGGTTTGAATTTTGATGTATTTCGAGTGCGATAGGAAGAGAATCCTAAAGCGGTGCGGTCTTGGATGTAAAATCCTCGACCCAAAAGGTTTGAATTTGATGTATTTCGGTGCGATAGGAAAAGAATCCTAAAGCGAGTACGGTCTTGGATGTAAAATCCTTGACCCAAAAGGTTTGAATTTTGATGTATTTCGGTACGATAGGAAGAGAATCCTAAAGCAGTGCGGTCTTGGATGTAAAATCCTCGACTCAAAAGTTTGAATTTTGATGTATTTCGGTGCGATAGGAAGAGAATCCTAAAGCGATGCGGTCTTGGATGTAAAATCCTCGACTCAAAAGTTTGAATTTTGATGTATTTCAGGTGCGACAGGAAGAGAATCCTAAAGCGATGCGGTCTTGGATGTAAAATCCTCGACTCAAAAGTTTGAATTTTGATGTTTTCGATTGAGATTTGATTTGAGATCTAGAAGATCGGATTTGAGATTTGATAGAGATTGAATTTGAACTTGATTGAGACTTGAAGCCTGGAAATTCGGAAATTTGGAAATTTGGAAGGATGAGTTTGAACTCGATTGAAATTTGATTTAAGATTTGATTTGAAATTTGAAAGATCAAGTTTGAAACTTGATCGAGATTGGATTTAGATTTTGATTGAGGTTTGATTTGGAAGTTTGGAAGAATAGAATTTGATTTTGAAGTTTGAAAAGATTGAAATTTGATTCGGAATTTGGAAAGATTGAATTTGAGATTTGTGTTGATTTCGTTTATCTTTTAATGGTTCAAATTTTATTTTATTGTTTATTTAATGTTCATGTGAACTTGGTGTTTGTCATTTTTCGCATTTTTTTTTAGAAAGTTTTCTTTTATTCTCTTTTTTTCTTTTCTCGTTCTTTGTTCAAAGTTCATTTAACTTTAATGGCGTTTCCCAATCAATTTGCACAAAAGAGGTGAAGGCCAAAAACGTGACATGGTCACTTTCATTCCAATCATGTTGAAAATACGTCGTACAACTCGATCCGGAATACATTTCATACAATCCATGTAGACTCAAAACGGATCGTGTATGATCTTTGTTGATCCATCAAAAGAATCATCTCGTCAAAAATCCATGTCCGAATAGTGAGGTACATGGTCAATAACATCACCTTCCAAGCCATCCTTGGCAAGGATGCCGCTGGATGTACATTGGAGGTGTGATATTTCCCATGTAACTCGCGGCTACGTAAGGCCGGAGGTTCTCTAGCTACGGATCCGGTTGGAAATGGTAAGGTATTTCTGTCGTCGTCCATCCTCCCGAAAGTAACCGAGATTCGCTCCACCGGCACTCCTGGTATGCAATGCTTTGCGATATCTGCTCCGTTACCTTGTAGTATCATGACGGAACCCACCGGTAAAGGTATCTTTATCGGCCCTCGGAACTCACCCGGGCCTGCTTATCCGGAGGTCGGATCCGAACATGATGTTGCACTCATTCAAGAAAGAAACCAGGTGCAGAAAGGTCGACGAAGTCGTGGTGATCGATATGTGGGGGTATGCGGTCACCCCGTTTGTAGATGTTGATAATGCGAGCTATTGGGTATGCAATCCGTCGGCGGTACCCTCCATGTTATCAATCTTTTTACCATTCTCTTGATAACTAATGGCATCGGATCTACTTGCCCATGACGAAGTATCCTCGGTGGGTTTCCTTCCGTCCTCGCAAAGTTGTAGCAAGCATCCGCATTGTATTGTGATTCTTCCTTTCCCCGGCATCCATCTCCGGGTTCCGAGTATGTGTTTTCCCTCAGTGCGGCTGCTCGGCCCATTCTTTTCAAATCCCGGATACGATCCACGATTTGCTGTTGTTCATACTCCGAGAATACGTCGGTGTGTAGCTCGAGGCCTTCTAGTATGTTGATTCTTCTTCCTTTAATTCTCTCGAAGTATTCGAAAGTTTTCTTTTCAACATTCTCGCATCCTCTCCAGCTCGTATTCCGGAATGATCCGCGGATGGCGAGGCCTTGTGACATATTGTGGGATATATGGTTCAATCCCTTCACGTTCCCCCGCATACCTCGGCTCCTCGTGGATGATGCCCGTCGGGACATCCCCCGGGTTGCTTCGCAACAAGGTCATGCACCGCTCGGTGGTTCTATCCGATGGCGTGGTAGCCTTCTTTCTTCCGATCTTCTCGGAGATTTCCCCGGTTCTTTCGTTATTCTAGGAGCTGGCCTCCTTTCTTCGTGTTCCCGGTGAACCGGTGTCCTCGAAATGTGAGTGCCGGCATTAGCAACTGTCTCGTCGCGCCGGTCCGCGGCTAGTTTTGTTAACATTTTACGGATGCGGCGATTCTTATTTCTTCGTTGCGTGGCCGTGAGAGTAGCCCTCCGAACTTCTTGAATCTCTCGCGGGCGCGGCGCCGACAAGCCCGCCCTCCGCCGTAGTGACTACGGACTTCATTTTCTTGTCTTCTTCGGTGTTTGCTTTTCTTTTCTTGTTGTTGGATTGGTGGCTTGGGCCACCCACTTTCATCACCGTCTCGCCCGGGTAGTTCTTCTCGGTTAACCGGGACCCGGCCACTTTCCTCGCATCGTAGGCCCGCCGGTGCGAAATCCGAGTCAATCTCGATTATCGCTCCATCTTTCACCCTCTTTTCATCGAGTGCAAGGCTTACGCCATTCTTAAAGTTCAAGACCAACCGCCCGTTCGACATTTCCCCGCGAAAAGACAAGGAAAAGGATCGTGGGTCGTACTAAGAACAAGAACATTAAGAAAATGTTTATTAAAGATACATTTTTTATTATTCTTATATTTTGAAATTTAACAGGAATGAAGTAGGATAAGATCCGGAAAGAGATCTTGATTTGAAAAAGAAAACAAGGAAAACTTAATTATCATGATTTTATTTATCTTAGCACATTTTATTATTGAGTTCGGACCCAATCATAAGTAATTACTTCACCCGTGTTTCTTAGGGATGAAGAATTCATTCCTTCGAAACATCAGGTAGCGTAATATTTTTTCAAGTATCGTCCGTTGATTGGAAGCATATGTCGTTCTCCCTGGCAATTCACTAGCCGGTAGGAACCTCCCGAGTATACTCGCTTCAACCACAAACGGTCCTTCCCAAGTGGGTTCAAATTTTCCTCCTATCTTGCGGTGTGCAAGAATAGGTCTCTTGAGAACGAGAACTAAATCACCAACTTTGAAGGTTCTTGGGCGGACCGAGTTTGTCATGGGCTTGAACCATCTTAGCTTGGTATAGTTCTAAATTCGTTGCGCCGGCAAGTCTTTTCCCTTCCAAGCTTTCTAATTCTTCGAGTCGTAGTCCGGCGTTTTCTTCGTCGTGATCTTGTTTGCAACTCGCAATTCCGAGTGAAGGAAGCTGAACCTCTAAAGGTAACACTCGCCTCGGACCCATACACCGGAGCGTAAGGTGTAGCTTCGAGTAGGAGTTCGAAGGTTGTCCAGGTAGGCCCATAAGGCTTCTAACAATTTCTCGTGCCAATTTCTCTTATTATCGTCCGGGGTTTTCTTTAAGATTTGAACGAGAGTTTTATTAAAAGCCTCGGCGAGACCGTTTGCTCTTGGGTAGTAAATTGTTGAGTATCGCCGGTCAATTCCGTGTCTCCCGACAAAATTGTTGATTTGTGTGCTTCGAATGCCGACCCATTATCCGAAATGATCTGCGCGGCACTCCGAAACGGTAGACAACTCGGTTCTTGAAAACGCGTAGCACGTGGTGTGCTTTCACTTCTCTAAGTGGAACCGGCTACGCCCACTTGGAAAAGTAATCCGTAGCCGCAAGAATGAAACGATGTCCTTTCGAAGATGGTGGTTCTATCGGACCCACTATATCCGTGCCCCAACATTCAAATGGCCACGACGCAATTGTCGGGTGTAGCACATTCGGAGGTTGATGTAGAACCACTCCGTGCACTTGGCATTGGTGACGGCTCTTGGCGATTTTCATGCGGTCGGTCATCATCGAGGGCCGAGTAGTACCCTAGTCTTTTAATTTTCATTTTCATCTTTGGACCCGATGGTGAGCGCCACAGAGTCCTGAATGCACCTCTTTAACAATTCCGCGGCCTCGGACCCGCTTAGGCACCTTAGCCACATTTGATCAAAAGACCTTCTGTATAATGTGTTGTTTATTAATGCGTAGGACAGAGTTCTTTTCTTGATCTGATGGGCCAGCGACCTATCGTCTGGTAGCTTTCCCGTTTGCAGGTAGTCTATCAATGGTTGTCGCCAATCTTCTGTGTTTTCTCGTCCTTGCTTGCAGTTGATTCTTTTTTTTTTTCTGATTTGTGTATTGTGTCTATGTTGAGCTGTGATAGGACCTGACGTCCGTGAACTGACACTTCCATTGATTCATCATGCAAACAGGCAAATTCTTTTGCGAGACGGGCTAAAGCATCTGCTAAAGCATTTTCTTTTCTGGGAATTTTGTAGATCGTTACATTTGGAATGCGTTCCGATAATTTGTATGGCATCTTGGAAGTATTGTTCGAGTCTTGGTTTAAAAATCCTTGTATTGTCCTGACGATCCGTTGAATGATTAACCGTGAATCCCCGTAGATGTTGATGTCCGTTATCCCCATTTGAATGGTTAATTCCGGTCCCGTTATGAGGGCTTCGTATTACGCTTCGTTGTTTGTACACGGTTCGTCGAGTGGTAGGAGTATCTTAACATCCCCCGCTCCGGTGTTATAAAGATTAGCCCGATTCTCGCCTTACGGGCACTTATCACTTGCGATTCTTCGTCTTTGTGTGCTTGAAGATGCTCCGTCGAAATACAATTCCCAACGTCGATCATCGGGGTCTTCTAGGTTCATTATTTGTTCATGCTGCGGATCGTCATTGAGAGGAGATTCGGCGGCAAAGGGTGTCTTTGCGAGGAAGTCCGCTAAGACTTGTCCCTTTACGGCACGCGGAGGCACGAAAGTTATATCGAATTGCAATAATATCATTGACCATACGGCAAGTCTGCCGGAAAGTGTTGGACGAGTCATCGAGTATTGCAATGGATTAAACTTCGAAATCGAAGTTGACCTTATGAGAAAGCATGTAGTGCTCGAGCTTTTGAGCGGCGAAGATCGGGGCCAAACAATGCTTTTCAATTGCGGGATACCTTACTTCCGTCGGGAGTAAACGACGGCTTAAGTAGTAAAGAGCATTTTCTTTACCCTCATCATTGACACAGGCTAACGGGGCTCCGAGAGAGTCGTCTAAAGCCGCGGTGTAAAGTATCGGCGGTCTACACGAGGCCGAGTCTGCTAAGACGAGGAGGTGTCATTAAATATTGTTTAATGTCTTCGAAGGCCTTCGGCATTTCTCTTCCCAAATAAATTTGGCGTCCTTTTTAACTAGTGCCGAGAAAGGCTGACACCTACACGACGGGTTTGAGATAAAGCGTCGAAGATATGCCGGCTTCCCTTGAAAAGATCGTAATTGTTTTAAGGTTTTGGGAGGCGGCATTTCTAAGATAGCTTTAATCTTCTCGGGTCGATTTCAATTCCACGATGTCGGACAACGAATCCTAAGAATTTCCCGGAGGTGACGCCAGAAGGCGCATTTTAAGGGATTCATCTTAAGGTTAAATTGTCTTAATCGTTCGAAAACAATTCTCGAATCATACGAAGTGGTTTTCCTTTACTTTGCTTTTGATGACGACATCGTCCACGTAGCATTCGACTTGATTGTGGATGAGATCATCAAAAATTCTTGTCATTGCTCTTTGGTAAGTTGCTCTGCGTTCTTCGGTCCGAATGGCATCATAGTGTAGCAAAATACTCCGATCGGCGTTACGAATGTTGTAAGCTTTTCATCTTCTGGAGCCATTTTTATCTGGTTGTATCACGAAGATCCATCCATGAATGAGAATATTTCATGTGTCGAAGCAATATCGATCATCGGTTACTGGAATCGGTAGAGGGAATTCATCTTTTGGACATGCCTTGTTTAAATCTACGAAGTCCACACAAATTCGATACGACCATTCTTCTTTACGTGGCACTACGTTGGCTAGCCGGGTCGGGTATTGTTCTTCACGGACAAATTTAGCGTCTATTAGCTTTTTAACCGGCTATGACTTGTTGTTCGATTTCCGGACGCATTCTTACGGGACCTTGTACGACGGAGCAGTAGGATCCACTCCTAGCTTATGGATTGCAACCTGCAGGGCTAATCACGGCATTTCATCGTAGCTCCGAGCAAAACGGTCCTTAAATTCCATTAATAATTTGATTATTTCTTTGGAGTCTTCTTTATTGAGTAAGGAGCTAACAAAGGTGAGGTCTAGGCTCTTCGCTAGTACCCGAGTTAACTTCCGTTAACTCATCTATTGTAGATTTGATTTCTTCTTCGAATTCGGTGGAGCGTCTCCAATTTGTAAATCTTCGAGTTCGTCGGTAGTTTCCATGCGAGTTTTTCATTGGATTTGCAAGTGACGAACTGAGCAAAATTCGGTATCGATCGGCCCGACACTCGCGTGCGAATCGAGTCCATACTTTGAATTGGGAGGACGGCCGGAGTTATTCCATAATTTTTCAAAATGTTGTGATTGGCCTTTTGTCAATTTGTCGAGGTAAGAAACCACGTTGAATTAAATTTTGAACACGGGGAGAGTACCACTCGAAAAGGTAATTCCATTAATTCGATGAAGTGACATCTTCGAATTGTACATTATTTTCGAGTTTTGGAAGAAGAAGCACCACGGTAGAATTTGATCGGCTTTGCACGATCACTACGTACCTCTTTGACCTCCATACCCTCGATCTTATTAGAATGGATCGGAGTTAGGGTCATAGTATGTACGTAGTGGTTAATCTTCTCGTACATTGATTTGTATTCTTCGTTCTTTTCATCTTCGAGGGAGATCTTGTATTGCGGCTTCTTTCGACTTATTGTTGTTGCTTCTTGCTTGATTTCTTTTTCCTCTTGAGATCCATCTTCCCAATCGACATTGATGGTCTGGTTTCTTTTGTCCAGTTGTCCTGAGTGTCTGCTACCACGGCCACCGTCCCGGCCTCGACCTCGGATGCGAGTTGTGGAGAAACCTTCACCATCTCGGCGGAAGGGAGTGGTGAGTGGCTTGTTGGACTAGAACTTCGGGTTCTTCGTTGTCTCGAACTTTCTTTGCTTCATTTGTTATGGTATCTCTGGAGAAGATTGTTTTCTTCGGCGGTGCATAATAAGTGCATCTTCATGGATTCCAATTTCATGTACGGAGAATGGTTGTAAGTCTCCTTTGATGCACTTTGTTCCCCTCCATCGTAATATTTGATGCAGCGATGCGAGAGATGATGGTACCATCTTGTTTTCATGTATCCGTGGTCGGCCAGGTAGAGCGTTGAACGACGTTTACGAATCGATTATATGAAATTTTGCGGTTGTCTTTGCTAAATCACCGGTCTTCATCGGTAGCGTTATTGACCGAGGAGCTCTTTCTCCTTTACGGTTGAATCCTCTTAATAACATTTTGTCGGCCTCGAGCTCGCGGCATCAGATTTCCAAGTATTCTAGTGTTCGAAGACTCATGTATATTGATTGATGCTCCTGGATCCACCAATACTGCGGAGAGCGTAAACTTCCCGATTGTAAGCGAAATGTACGAACGGTCGGTTGTGATCTCACATTCCAAGTAGTAGGTCATTGTACGTGAAGGTAACACCTGTTGTTCCTTTAACGAGCAAACCTCGTCTAAGGAATCTCCAGGTCATTTGAGCTAAGCAAATTCTTGGATGCAAGTAAGGCCTTGATCGAGGCTTCTCTCATCTCCTTTGATAAGATGAGAGCGTCGTAAATGCTCGGTTTGGCCGGTAGTTTCCTAAGATGGGCTAGCACGTTGTAGTCCACTTTATTCTCACGTGTCCCGGCTTCTTCTCGAATGGGTATGTCTTCCGTCAGGGGTTGGTTCTTCTTGAACATGCCACCTTTCCTTTGTCTTTTGGACCCATTCTTGGAGGTAGAACTTTTCCACTTCTTAGGTTGACTTACGCAATTTCTTCGAATCTAGTGTTGAGTTTGTCGGTGTCTCCTCTGAATCGGAATGACCGGCTCTTCGGATTATCTTCCAAATACGAGAGGCTCTAACTGCGGCTATGACTTGGAGCTCCTCGAAACTCGCGAGATAGATCCGATTGCTTGTTGAACTCTCGTAGCCTCCTTGATGGATGCCTTCTTCGTCATTTTGATCGTCGAGATCATGTATGATTTGAGAATTGTTGTTGGTATCGAAATCGACGCCCGGATTGTCGCTAGTTACGTAATCGTTAGAAACGATCAAAACGTAGCCGACGCCATCACCCTTATCATTATATGATCCCACCGAAGTGAGCGGATAATCATACAAAATCGAGAGGGTTCGAGGGATTTCTCCCCCGAATCGGAAGCAGACTATCCTAGGATAAGCGGCCCCTGGTCAGCGCTTAGGAATCTCGGTCCCCTCTTCTTCGTCGATTTTCTTCTTCTCTTCGATTGTCTCTGTCGAGGTGGTTCTTCTATCGCAAGTGATAGTACGGTTTAACGAGTCTCGAACTGCGAATTGAAGCTCGCAGAAGCGGTTCGGATGTTGTCTAAAATCTTCTTCGAAGATCTCGTCCGAGGCGGTAGTCATCCATCGTCGATTGCATAGGGATCTATCGGGATGACGGGATCGGTTGAGATAACATCGACGGAACCTCCTTTACGGGGTTCCTTCATGTACTCTCTTCGGGATTGTTATATTTCCTTTCCGAAGGTTGTCGTTGAGCCGACTTTTGAAGGTAATGCGAGTCTTCTATCTTGTGCCCAAGCTATCAGATGGTAGGGGCAAAAGTTGGGATCACCTTTCTTGTTGACTTCCTCCGGTCTTTTGGCTCTGGCCGTGGAAACTGAGTTTCATTGGTGGAACATCTTTGTCTGCTTCATTCTTGAACGGATATTCTCTGCTCGAAGCTCCTTGATGTACGCGACGAGATCATTGCTCAGCAAGACAACTGAACGAAGTACAA
>JAKZJZ010002447.1:0-16453 GCA_022702705.1 Papilionanthe hookeriana x Papilionanthe teres
ATAAACAACTGTTGCATGAAAACTCACACCTTTAGGATAGCCCCTAAAACTGAAACCAAAACTAAGTTAAAAGTCATTGCAAGATAAAATTCACCGCCACAACATTTAAAAATATAAAACAACTCAAAATGTAATCACAAACAAAACACAAAACTACAATTACAATTAAATTAAAACGTCCTGTTGGATGATCGGGAATACCTCGGATGATGTAACCTACGTGTTGCTAACGGGATTTCCCACGGTCTAAATGAAAGTGTGGAACTCATTCGGTTGAGTTTAGCAAATTCATCCGGACTAAGTGAATTCGATAAAAATAATGATGCCGGAAGGATGGAACCGTGGGATCTTAACCGGTGTCGTTATAATCAACTTTAAGATTTGTTTTAATTAAAACGTAAAAAACACTTGGAAATTAAGATCTTCTCTAAACCAAAACACTTTTCTCACCCCATGATTTATGACTTCTAAAACTAAACCTCTGCAACAACAAGGAGCTCGGAGCATGGTGGGCAGCACGGCCATCGTCATCAGCAAAACCTGAGTCTACTTCAGCAGAAACTTTCCTAGAATTAAATAATCAAGCCATAGGATTTCGAGGTAGTTTGCTATAGTGCAACATAAATCCTCAACCTCTTCGTTAGGCACTTGCATTGCAAATTAAGCCCTAACCGGTCTTAGGATTCCGAGGTAGTCGTCCGGTACGACAATAAACCCTCACATCTTCGAGGCTATTTGTATGATTCTATCATATAAATATAAGTCCTAATTAACTAAAATTGGCAAAATCAAAACATTTAAATAAATATTAGGACTTTCCTAAATCCAAGCCAAACAATAAGATAGTCGGGAAATTACCGAAGTTCTCTTCGAATCTGTGATTTCTCCTACTTTTCTTCCTTTGGATTCCCAAAACAAAATGTTCCAAACTTGATCCATTCCCTATTGAAATTCCAAAATTCAATCCCTTGAAAACTTAAACTTTGAAATCCTTGAGAGCGGAATTATTGATTATTATCGAGAGTTTTCTTAGGTGATTCCCGTCACTTAAGATGTAATTAACTATAAGGGCTTGCCCTTATAGGGAATTTTAAAGAACCCGAGTAATATAAACCCTGTTTAATGTTTTCATATTAAGCGAGGGAATTTTGTCGGCTTATAAAATTGGTTCGCGGACCAAACGGATGTCACAAATCTTCTAGTTTATTTAATCGAGCCCCACCGTCGAGCAGTGTGTCTATCTTTAGGGATAGATACACGGTTTGTGGTGCGGTGCTCGTTTATATAAGCTATTTGGGATGTGAGATCGGTTTAATCTCATATCTTAAAATCTTCAAATTTAAAATTATTTTCCAAGACAAATACTACTTTTCAAATTATTTATTTAAACTAAATTAAGAATTCGCCGACAATTTTTGTAGGCGACCCCTCTTCAAAACACAACACACCGACCTAAAAATATGCCGACAGATTTCTGGCGACTCCGCTGGGGAAAATTCCTCTCTCCATTATAATCAAATAATTCTGCTTTCAAAAATCGGTAGTGTATCCATGTCCCTAATGGGTCAAACTACCCTTCTTTCCGTTGGAATACTATGTTCATTTCTACCTTGGACAAGTATAGCCAACATTCTCTCGGATTTAGGAACCCTTGTTTAGACACCCCTAAACGGAGAGGTTACGAGATCCTTTTACCTCATTTCTGAGGTGGGGTGGACCCCCAATAGGTGTTAGTTTAGGAGTGATCCTTCGAGTCGAGAAGTCTTGCTTAAGACTTTCTTTTCCTTTCCAACTCTGAATCGGATTCCTTACCTTCTCTACACCTTTGAACATTCCGTTCTAAAAAAACAAACCCCCCTAATGAATGAATCTTTTAACAAATGATTCCTTCTTATAAATATATGAACAAGAATGTGTTCGGACTCTTTTCAATTCCTTTCTTTTCGTCCTAGTGAGAAGAAGCATAACTTGGGATCGACAACCGAATCTACCCTGTGAAATGGAAGCCCCGAAGCCGATTTTCTCCTTCACCAATGGATTGGACTTCGGCCGTCTATAAGGATGAGCCGCCCGACAATGGGATCATCCGATTCGGACAAGGATTTGAAAACACGAATGTCAAGGTCACCGACGTCTCCCTCTTTGCACCGACGAACAAGGTATCCGAAGCCGAGGAACCACCGCTCGAGTTCGACCTTAGGTCGACCCAAGAGTTTCCTCCCTGCAAAGGATCCCGATTAGGAGAGTACTGCCGTCCGCGGGAGGATCGTTCTTACTACCCCCACTGGTCTAGTTGTTTCGCACCTACCCCGACTTACGCCAAATCAAAGGGGAAAGAAATCCGGAATTATAGTAAACTCGTTACCGTGGAGGGTACGGATCTTCTCGTAAGACCTTACGTTTTCGAAATCGGGTCCGGTTCGAAGATTCCGTCAGCGACAAGGACCCAAAGAAGAAACAGAAGTAGAAGGATCGCCAGAGAAGCCAGAGCTGCTAAAATTGCCTTCCTAGAGGAAATTCCAGAGCTGCCTGAATATACACCGCTACCAGAATATACACCGCTACCAGAATATACACCGCTGCCTGACTACATACCACTTTTGGGAGGAAGCAGGTTCCATCCCCTCTCCGCCGCAGAGGATGAGGAGAATGTTCGCAAGATTGCTGCCACATTACCTCGGCCCGCATATTACAACGGTAGCCGCAAGAAAAGAACTAGAACTACGCCGTTTGCTCGACTGCAAACTTTGGTAGAAAAGTTAGCAAAGAAGGAAAACTGCCCCGTATCGGAGATTCTACGAAGGATAGGGCGGGTGCCAGTCAAATCCCGTCTTGGGCCCCGACTAGAGCCCGCCGTCATGACATAAAAGCCAAGTAAAAGAATGAAGGCTAGCCCGCCTGTCGTAGTCTCAGGATTACAGATTAGGGAGGATACCACCTTCCAGCATTTGGCCGAGCGGACCATCCGTTCCTAGACCTTCTGCTGCTAGAAGGATGGTATGGCGTCCCACTACTTGGGCGATTAAGATTAAAACGAGCGGCCCGAGAAAGAAAGTCTCGCCGGGAGGCCGGAATGCGAAGAAAGTGCTACTTGCGATAAAGGGGACTCGTGAAAAAGGGACCCGGCAGCCTATCGCACGACAACCGCAAAGATACGCGAAAGCCCCGCTAGAAGATGCCATGGAAAAGTTGAGAACCGATATCCAGACGGTTGGCAAAAGAAAGAGAAGAAAAGTTCGGAGATGAGATCGATTCATCGGAATTCATGGACGACGAATATGCGGAAATCAATATGGTTGAGACACGAGCTTCATCGGCTTCGCAAGGTGCTCCTGCGGCCGCAGAAGAGAGGAGCCGGAGCGATGAGAAGGCGGCTTCGGGAAAAGACGACACGATCGCTCAAATGGCGAAAAGGATGGAAGAGATGGTCGTAGCTCCGGCCACACTCCGGAGTCAAGTACAACCACATAGAGAGACACCCCCGGAGGTCATTCACATTGTAGACGGAGGAAAGGAGATTACATCCGTCGATGGGGATGACCAGTCGAAAAAGGATACAACTCAAAGTATGATCCACGAAAAGTATATCAAGAACTTGGTGGAACGAGCGGAGTGCGAGAAGCCTTAGCACAATCGAAGAGCGGGACATCCATTCGGACGGGTAGACCTTACCCGGAAGAATTCGACGCTGTCCGATACCCGAAAGGCTTCGTACCACCTCCGTTCAAGACCTTCAACGGAACCAGGAACCCCCGACGGCATGTTGCACACTTTCGTGCCGGTTGTTGTAATGCGGCGGGAGCGATGCATTACTCTTCCGACGGTTCGTCGGCGATCCGTCGGGTATCGCCTTCGGCGGGTATGCGGAATTACCAAATGGTTCGGTGAAGACGTTCTCAGAGCTAGAAAATCTCTTCATCAAGCGATTAACCGGAGCTCAGCACCACATCACTATAGATGATTTAGTGGTAGAGAAACACAGGCCGAATGAAACTTTGGTGGATTACATACTTCGATGGAGGAACTTAAGCATGAAGTGTGAACCACAACTGCAAGAACAACATGCAGTCGGCATCTTGCTTAAAAGCATTCACGGCCCGATAGCACTTCTCCTCAAAGGATTCACTATTAAGACTTTCGAGAAGTTGTTAAGCAAGGCCGGAAGCTTGCGAGAAGAGGCAAAGCAATTAAGTTTTGCCGACAAGACGGACAAGCAGAAGCCGGTAAAGACCTTCGAAAAGAAATCCGGGATCGTTGCAGCAGTTGACAAAGGCAAGCAACCGATGCAAATACCACCGAACGGCCGCGGCAACCACAACGAATTACCAACAACCCCGGTCCAGCTATCGATCGTCTCCGCGGTATGAACAACCGTCTCGTCCGCAACGTACATTAAGGGAACTTCCGAGCGAGAGAATATCCGTTCAAGAATGAAGCGATACCGAAAATGTTCCGTAGTCCGATGAAGACTCCGGATTTCCAGTTTGCCGAGCCTAAAAGACCAGAGGAAATCAACAAGAACGGTGATCCCAACTTTTGCTCCTATCACCGGATGCTTGGGCACAAGATAGAAGATTGCATTACCTTTAAAAGTTGGCTCAACGACAACCTTCAGAAAGGAAATATAACAATCCCGAAGGAGTACATGAAGGAACCCCGAAAGGAGGTTCCGTCAATGTTATCTCAAGCCGATCCCGTCATTCCGATAGATCCCTATGCAGCCGACGATGGATGGACTACCTCTCGGACGAGGTCTTCGAAGAAGATTTTAGACAACATCCGAACCGCCTCGGTGCGAGCTTCAATTCGGAGTTCGAGACCCGTTAAGCCCGTACTATCACTTGCGATAGAAGAACCACCTCAACGAGAGGCAATTGAAGAGAAGAAGAGAATTGACGAAGAAGAGAGGACCGAGGCTCCTAAGGCTAGACTAGGGGCTGCTTATCCTAGGATAGTTGTTTCGATTCGGGGGAGAAATCCCTCTAACCTCCGATTTTGTATGATTATCCGCTCACTTCGGTGGGATCATATAATGATAAGGGTGATGGCGTTGGCTACGTTTTGATCGTTTCTAATGATTACGTAACTAGCGACAACCCGGACATCGATTTCGATACCAACGACAATTTTCAAATCATACACGATCCCGACGATCAAAATAACGAAGAAGACATCCATCAAGGAGGCTACGAGAGTTCAACAGGCAACGAATCTATCTGTGAGTTTCGAGGAGCTCCAGTCACGATAGAGTTAGAACCTTCAGATTCTGAAGATAATCCGAAAGAGCTCGTCATTCCGATTCGGGGAGGAGACACCGGCGAACTCGACACTAGATTCGAAGAAATTACGAAGTTAACTTAAGAAGTGGAAGAGTTCTACCTCCGAGAATGGGTCCAAAGGACAGAGGAAAGCAGGTGGTTGTTCAAGAAGAACCAACCCTGGCAGAAGAAATACCCATTCGGGAAGAAGCCGAGGCACATGAAAGTAAAGTGGACTACAACGTGCTAGCTCATCTTAGGAAGCTACCGGCCAGGCGAGCATCTACGACGCTCTCATCTTATCGAAAGGAGATGAGAGAAGCTCGATCAAGGCCTTACTTGATCCGAGAAATTTGCTTAGCTCAAATGGCTGGAGATTCCTTAGATGAGGTTTGCTCGTTAAAGGAACAGACGAGGCGTTACCTTCACGGACGAGTGACCTACTACTTGGGACGGCAGATCACAACCGACCGTTGTACATTTCGGTTACAATTAGGAAGTTTACGCTCTCCGGAGTATTGGTGGATCCGGGAGCATCAATCAATATAATGAGTCTTCGAACACTAGCATATTTGGAAATTGATGCTCGCGAGCTCGAAGCGGACAAAATGTTATTAAGAGGATTCGACGGAAAGGAGAAAGAGTCCTCGGGTCAATAACGCTACTGATGAAGACCGGTGACTTAGCAAAGACAACCGCGAAATTTCACATAATTGATTCGAAACGTCGTTCAACGCTCTCTCGGGCCGACCATGGATACATGAAAACGGGATGGTACCATCATCTCTACATCGGTGCATCGAAGTACTACGATGGAGGGGAACGAGTGCGTCAAAGGTGACTTGCAACCTTTCTCCGTACATGAGATTGGAATCCATGAAGACGCAGACTTATTATGCACCGCCAAAGAAAACAATCTTCTCCGGAGATACCGTAACAAATGAAGCAAAGAAAGTTCGGGACAACGAAGAACACCGAAGTTCTAGTCCAACGGTCACTCACCACTCCCTTCGGCGAGATGGTGAAGGTTTCTCCACAACTCGCATCCGAGGTCGAGGCCGGGGACGAGGTCGTGGTAGAGACGCTAGGACGAGTTGGACGAGAGGAAACCAGCCATCAATATTGATTGGGAAGATAGTTCGAAGAAGAAAAAGAAATCAAACAAGAAGCGGCGACAATAAGTCGGAAGAAGCCGCAATTCGAAGATCTCTCTCGAAGATGAGAAGAACGAAGAATACAAATCAATGTACGAGAAGATTAACCACTACGTACATACTATGACCCTAACCCGATCCGAGTCTAGCAAGATCGAGGGTATGGTGGTCGAAGAGGTACGTAACGACGGTGCGAGGCCGATCAGAATTCTACCGTGGTGCTTCTTCCTCCAAAGCCGAAAATAATGTACAATTCGAAGATGTCACTTCATCGAATTAATGGAATTACCTTTTGAGTGGTACTCTCCCTGTGTTCAAAATTTAATTCGATGTGGTTTCTTACCTCGACAATGGACAAAAGGCCAATCACAACATTTTGAAAAGTTATGGAATAACTCCGGTCGTCACCCGATTCAAAGTATGGACTCGGATTCGGCACGGTAGGATCGGTTGACGATGCGAATTTTGCTTGGTTGTCACTTGCGAATCTAATGAAAAGCGCATGGAAACTACGGAACGAACTCGAAGATGTACAAATTGGAGACGCTCCACTAGAATTCGAAGAAGAAATTAAATCTACGATAGATGAGTTGACGGAAGTTAACTTAGGTACTAGCGAAGAGTCTAGACCTACCTTTGTTAGCTCCTTACTCAACAAAGAAGACTCAGAAGAAATAATCAAATTATTAATGGAATTTAAAGGCTGCTTTGCTTGGAATTATGACGAGATGCCGGGATTAGCTCCGGAGGTCGCGGTCCATAAGCTAGGAGTGAATCCTACCTCGTCCCGGTCGGACAAGGTCCCGGAAGAATGCGTCTAGAAATCGAACAACAAGTCATAGCCGAAGTTAAAAAGCTAATAGACGCTAAATTTGTCCGTGAAGAACAATACCCGACTTAGTTAGCCAATGTGGTGCCGGTCGAGAAGAAGAATGGTCGGATCGAGAATTTGTGTGGACTTCGAGAGATTTAAACAAGGCATGTCCAAAGGATGAATTCCCTCTAACGATCCCAGAACTAATGATCGACATTGCTTCGACACATGAAATATTCTCATTCATGGATGGATCTTCAGGATACAACCAGATAAAAATGGCTCTAGAAGATGAAAAGCTTACAGCATTCAGAACGCCGATCGGAGTATTTTGCTTACACGGTAATGCCATTCGGATCGAAGAACGCGGGAGCAGACCTACCAAAGAGCAATGACAAGAATTTTTGATGATCTCATCCACAATCAAGTCGAATGCTACGTGGACGATGTGGTCATCAAAAGCAAAGTAAAGGAAAACCACTTGTATGATTTGAGAATTGTTTTCGAACGATTAAGACAATTTAACCTTAAGATGAATCCCTTAAAATGCGCCTTCGGCGTCACCTCCAGAAATTCTTAGGATTCGTTGTCCGACATCGTGGAATTGAAATCGACCGGGGAAGATTAAAGCTATCTTAGAAATGCCGCCTCCCAAAACCTCAAAACAACTACGATCTTTTCGAGGGAAGGCTGGCATATCTTTGACGCTTTATCTCGAACTTGTCAGGTAGGTGTCAACCTTTCTCGGCACTAGTTAAAAAGGATGCCAAATTTATTTGGGAAGAAAAATGCCAGAAGGCCTTTGAGGACATTAAACAATATTTAATGACACCTCCTGTCTTAGCGGCCCCAGGTCTCGGGTAGACCGGCGATACTTTACACCGCGGCTCTAGACGACTCTCTCGGAGCCTCGTTAGCCCATGTCGATGATGAGGGTAAAGAAAATGCTCTTTACTACTTAAGCCGTCGTTTACTTCCGACGGAGGTAAGGTATCCCGCAATTGAAAAGCATTGTTTGGCCCCGATCTTCGCCGCTCAAAAGCTCGGGCACTACATGCTTTCTCATAAGGTCAACTCGATCTCGAAGTTTAATCCATTGCGATACTTGATGACTCGTCCAACACTTTCCGAGCGGACTTGCCGGATGGTCGATGATATTATTGCAATTCGATATAACTTTCGTGCCTCTGCGTGTCGTGAAGGGACAAGTCTTAGCAGACTTTCTCGCAGCACACCCTTTGCCGGCAGAATCTCCTCTCAATGACGATTTGCCAGATGAACAAATAATGAACCTAGAAGACCTTGATGATCGACGTTGGGAATTGTATTTCGACGGAGCATCTTCAGCACACAAAAGACGAAGAATTGCAAGTGATAGTGCCGGTAAGGCGGGATGTTGACCTCATTTTTGATGAGGTCTTCTCTTCTTCTCTTTAGTACTTAGGATCTAGCCTTAGGCTTTTCCTTTGGCTTGTCTTAGAGGACTAGAATTGGGACCCACCTTTTAGAAATTCAAACCACTTCTTAACTCCTGCAAACTCTACAAACTTGATTGTAGACCCCAAATCACCTAGAGGGTTGAAATCAAATGTGGAAGTTTAAAGGATGAGTTCCTATAGGACTCTTTGGCCTTAGGAGCCCCTACAGGTGGCACTGATGCAGTGAAGGGGTCGACTTACACACACACTACATTTATACACTACACCTACACACTACACTTCCACATACCTCCTAAAACCACACCCATACCTAACTTGACCTCCTGACTCATGTAGGTGATTCACATGGATGGTCCTTAACCCCTAAGCCCTTGGTTAAGAGGGTTAGGAACAACATAGTGAATGCCTCAAATGGGTCCCTTCATGGCTCACATGGGCTTGACATGGCTTCATGGCTTCATGGCTTCATGGCTCAACCAAAATGACTTATTTCCACTTACATCCACCCAATCTTCAATTTTCCAAATTTTCAATTTTCCAAATTTTCAATTTTTGACCCCCGGGACCCTACACTGGCAACTTACCCAAAACCCGAAATTACCCAAATTTCTCAAAATTTCTAAATTATCCAAAATTCTCCAAAATCATTCCCAAACATTTCCACATCACTTAAATTGATCATCCATACCCAAAAATACCAAAAATTCCAAGAAAACCTCCCGATACCCTCCAAATACCCAAAATACCCCTCTTGACCTAAAAATCCAAAAATTCAGAAAAATCCCAGAAAATTCCAGAAAATCCCAAATATTTCCAATTTCATTTTGTCCAACTACACCATGGGCCAATTTTGTCAATTTACCCTACTTTTGTCAAAACCCCCAATTTGACCCATTTTAACCCTAAGTGAACCCAATGTCGAACCAAAGCTACCCAATTGACCCCAATTTTGGTCCAATTCAATTCTAAACATCAATTCAATATCCCAAATACCAATCTAGACCAAATCCAAGCCCAATTTGATTGACATTTGGATCCAATCTCACTTTTGGCCTTAAAGCCCAATTTGGACCCATGACCCAAACCTAACCCAAAATCACACAATTCAATTCCAATTAACCCCAAATCTTTTCTAAATCTTCCTTAACATTCCCACAAACAAAATACTAACATGATTTTCCCAAAATTTAGACCCAAACCCCACTCAAACTCAACCCAAAGTTAAAAGGCCCTATTTTGACCTAAACCCAAACCTAACCCAAATGAGCCCAAACCCCAAAATCAAAGCCCAACCAAAGTCAAAATCTCTTTGAAACACTCCCATAAACATTTCTCAACATTGATTTTATATCAATTTCAACCCTAGCCCAACATTAGCCCAAGTTAGCCCAATTTGACCTACATAGGCCCACTTACCAAATAAATCCAAATTCAAACCAATTCAACTCCAAATCACACCAAATTGATTCCAAGCCCTTCATAGAACATCCCTTAACCAATTATGACATTTATTTGACAAATTTCTTCACAAAATCTTTACCCAAATGCCCATCCTAAAATCAAAAAGCCCATTCCCCTTAAACTTTCCTAAAAGCCCACTTCACCACATTCAAAAGCCCAAATCCATCCAAAGCCCACATGGCATTTCCCCTCATCATCCATTTAATCAAAATCACCCCTAAGTTTCAAAATCATCAATTAAACCATTCCAAACCAAGCTTCATGCAAATTTTCACCAAAATATCCAAAATTCTTAGAACCCATTTCCATGAAATTGACTCGACTTTCCACAGAGCCAAAGACAAGCCATGCAAGCCATGGACAAGCCACATGAAGCCATGGAAGGCTTGACATGTGACCATGCCATTAATGGTAAAAGGAGGGGCCCCTTTCCTAATCTTTCATTAAGCATTTTTTACCTTAAGCATGTCACACACTAAACCATGTTTAGCCACCTCATCATGGATAGAGACCACACCACTCTCCCTTGGGCGACCCAACCGATCCTATCAGCCCAAAATCAGGCCATGGGGAGGTGCACCCAACCCAAACCAATGGGTTGACCAAATTTAGGCCAAAATGACCCCCTCCCCATTCCATTTTAATTCAAAGCCTTTACACATGGCAATTGCCGATTGATTGCACAAACCTCCAACCACGACCCACCTGGACCCGAGGGTGACCCATGCACTGCCGGCCGGCCGCACTGGATCACCGGAAAACACCATGGCCGAGACCTTGGGAGGAGCCGAAGTTTGGAATTCCCACTTGTCGAGCTGCCCCATGCCGAATGGTCACTATGGCTGTTTTTCTCCTCACCGGAGCAGGCTGATCCCATGCCTCGACTCCCCCTGGAAGGCTCTCCAGCCTCTCCTATTTAAACCCCTCACCCTCACGGCCATGGGAGAGAGTTACAAAAACCTTGCCGAAATTCTGCCAAAATTGTTCCAAACCCTTTTCCACCCTTAGAGCAGTTGAGCCCCAGTGTCAATTTGACTTAATCCCCACTGATAAAATCCAATTTCCCAACTGAAATTCCACCCAAAACCAGGACACTTCTCCACAGTGAGCCAATCCCCAAATTGATTGGTTCTACACCTTCACCGGACGAGGGAAGGTGTCCACAGCAAAAGCCCCATCTCCGGGCCACCCGGTTGCTCCGGCCTCCAAGCTTTGTGATCGGGCTTGGTCGAAATCACACCTAGACAATTCACCAGACCAGGAGACTTCATCTGGAGCTTGCTGGGATCCAATCGAAGGTGCAACAACTCTCAGATCGAAGCCACACTTCTCTGAGCAAAGGTATGAGCTGATTCTTCATCCCGAGCTTCTAGAGATTCTCCATTTCGAATGCTTTAATTTCAATGCATGATAGCCGTATAGATGTGTTCGTCTCTTCAAGACGAATCCATAGAGCATAAGAACATGAAAATCCAAATAGTATCGAGTGAGATCTTAGGGATTTAGTGTGGACGGCTCTCGGGTGAGGACGCTCGGGGACGATGAACGGATGCTGTCCATTCAATACACGCGCGGACGAACGGCTCAGATGGCGTCGGACCAGGAGACGGTACGAGAACCGCGGGGCCCAGGCTGCTGACTCAGGTGGCGGCGTCGAATAGGAGTGCGACACGCGGTGTTTCGGAGATGCCGAGGATGAGTTGGCGCCGCGTGGATAAATAGAAAATTAGGGTATTTTTTGATTTATTTAATTCCCTAAACTTCAAAAATTCATAACTCTGTGTAGAAAAATCAAAAAAATAAAATAAAAATACCCTCTTGCTCGGTGAACGAGAGGAGAATAATGTGGAAAAGAAATCATTTAATTTCATCGAAGTATTTTATTTTTTATAATTTATTTACTCTCTGCATACTTTTAATTCTCCGTGCATGTATACAATTCACCATGGCATGAGACCATAGGGCTTTTGAAGCCTCCGAATTTGGGAACATTCCCTGAATTTTCCAAAGTCGTAGGCCATCCCTATAAAAAGTTATTGATTTTTCAAATTCATGTTGCTGTTTTGAGTATTTTAATTCCAATAAATAGCATGTTGTGAAATAAATTCTAGGAAAATTTGGTGATGTTTCTTATGACCAGAGAACCCTAGGAAAAATAGATTTTGACTTAGTTCATTTAAAACAACCCTAATTGGCTTAAACACCCAAAATAGGTCTCTAATTAATTAGAGCTAACCATACATCAAATTGACCTGAAATCAATTCTCCACTGACCTTTAGGATCAGAGGAATCCACCATAAAAGTTTGAGGTCAATTGGACTTGGTTAGCCCCACTAATTGGGTTGATTAAGCCACTTAGCCATTTTAAACTTTAAAAATTCATAACCTTTAAAATACCTTTCAAAAATTCACCAAATTGGTTTTGGAGCCTCTCTGATATCAGGGGAACCTAAGAAAATTAAAATTTTAATTTTCTAAAAAAGTTGATTTTTAATAATATTTTAATATTTTTAATAATTAAAAAATAATAAAATTCACCAAAATGTCACATTTTGAATTTTAATCACATAGGAATAAATCACACATTTTTCTTAGATCTATTTAGTGAGATATTAAATTTTAAAGCTTTAAGGTAATTTTAAAATTAAAAAAAATGTATTTTCTAGCATTTTCACTAAAATAATTATAATAAATCATAGAAAAATCAGAAAATTACAAAATTTGCTTCTCTGGTTTCCTTGATATCAGAGAGATTTTTGAAAAATATAAAATTCATTTTTCAACATTTATTTTATTTTTAAATTAATTAACACTCCAAAACTTAAAATAATTATAATAAAAATAATATAATTCAAAAAATCACCAAAATTGGTCCAGTGATCCTCTGGTCATTAGGAATATCCCTAATTTTCTTAAGGACAGAAACTTTCCCTTGGTCATGTTATTAAATTTTCCTTGATAATCTCTATTTTCTACCAAAAATAATTATATAAATAAATTAAATACAGAAAAAATCACATTTTCTCCTCTCATGTCTTTATTGACATATGAGTGAAGTTACATAAAAATTTCAAGTTCATTTGAGTTCAATTTAGTGAGTTATGAAATTATTAAGCTTAAAGGGTAAAATGGTAATTAAAATCTTTAATCCTTAATTAAAACTTTTAGGTTTAATAAAAAATTAACAAGTAAAATATTTGATCCTAATCTGATTTGGATGATTGAAATTTAAATGATTAAAGGGTAGAAACCCATTAAGCAATTTTAAAATGATTAAACTTTGATTAAATGATGGATTAAATTTGGAAGAATAATAAAATTGGAATTATTAAAATAGGGATATTATTAGGAAGAGATTTATTCTTTAATTTAAAAATCCCTAAATTAATTATCTCATTAATATTCAATTCTTAATTAAAATGATAACTCAAATTTAAAATATTAAAAGACTTAATCATTAAACTAAAATTAAATTATTAAACTCTTTTAAAAAAAATTTCAATTAAAATTAAAAATTAAATTAAATTAAAATTAAATTAAAATTAAATTAAATTAAATTAAATTAAATTAAATTAAGATTAAAAAAAAAATTAAATTAAATTAAAGATTAAATTAAATTAAATTAAATCAAATTAAATTAAATTAAACAAATTAAATTAAATTAAATTAAATTAAATTAAATTAAATTAAATTAAATTAAATCAAATTAAATCAAATTAAATTAAATTAAATTAAATTAAATTAAATCAAATTAAATTAAAATTAAATCAAATCAAATTAATTTAACATCAAATCAAACTCAATTGAATTAAATTAAATTAAAATTAAAACTCAATTAAATTAAATTAAATTGAATTAAATATAACATCACTTTAAAACATAAAGAAATTAAATATAAAGCAACTTGAACAACTATTCCAAAATTTAAACCCATTAACTTAAATCAAATCATTTGAATACCAATTTACCCTTGAAAGTTTTAGTTATCATAACTCCTAAACAGAACATTAAATGAAATGTTACTTCACTTATAGGATATTCAAATGTCTTAGTTCACTGAGCAAGATAACAACAAAATTTGAATTCTCGGACGATTAATTCATTTATATAATTAAATTCATTTGGACTTAAAACAATCCTAGAAATATTGAAAAGATGTTTAAGATTTTTCTTAAGCACTTCCTCAATATGATAGGACATTTATAAGAACCATTGGACTTAATTGTTCTTTGATGAAGAAAATCGTCCTTAAACAAAAACACAAAGAACCTAGACGTCATAGGAGATGACTAGCGTATAGGATTAGGAATTTGGTAGAAAACCATAACCCTTCCCTTAGCTTTACTAGGAACTTGCTTAAATATTCTAATTGTGTTTTAAGTGCGGCTTGGGATGACGGGAAGACCCTCCAGGGTACGCTTTTATTTTATTGCGATTTACTTTCTTGCAATTTACATTATTGCAATTTCATTAATCGCATCGCACTTACTTTTCTTGCATGATAAACAAGCTGTTGCATGAAAACCCACACCTTCAGGATATACCACTAAAAGCTGAAACCAAAACTAAGTTAAAAGTCATTGCAAGATAAAATTCACCGCCACGACATTTCAAAATATAAAACAACTCAAAATTTAATCACAAACGGAACACAAAACTACAATTACAACTAAATTAAAACGTCTGTTGGATGATCGGGAATACCTCGGATGATGTAACCTACGTGTTGCTAACGGGATTTCCCACGGTCTAAATGAAAGTGTGGAACTCATTCGGTTGAGTTTAGCAAATTCATACGGACTAAGTGAATCCGATAAAAATAATGATGCGGAAGGATGGAACCAGTGGGATCTTAGCCGGTGTCGTTATAATCGACTTTAAGATTTGTTTTAATTAAAACATAAAAAACACTTGGAAATTAAGATTTTATCTAAACCAAAACACTTTTCTCATCCCTGATTTATGATTTCTAAAACTAAACCTCTGCAACAACAAGGAGCTCGGAGCATGGTGGGCGGCACGGCCATCGTCGTCGACGAAAACTTGAATCCACATCGGCAAAACTTTCCTAGAACTAAACAACAAAGCCATACGACTTCGAGGTAGTTTGCACTAGTGCAACATAAACCCTCGATCTTTGTTAGGCATTTGCATGATCGGGTCATGTAAATTAAGCCCTAACTGGTTTTAGGATTCGAGGTAGTCGTCCGATACGACATAAACCTCGCATCTTCGAAGTTTATTTGTATGATTGTGTCATACGAATATAAGCCCTAATTAATTAAAATTGACAAGATTAAAACATTTAAACAAACATTAGGACTTTCCTAAATCCAAGCCAAACAATAGGATAGTCGACAAATTACCGAAGTTCGCTTCGAATCTGTGATTTCTCCTACTTTTCTTCCTTTGGATTCCCAAAACAAAATGTTCCAAATTTGATCCATTCCCTATTGAAATTCCAAATTTCAATCCCTTGAAAATCTTAAACTTTGAAATTCTTGAGAGCGGAATTATTGATTATTATCGAGAGTTTTCTTAGGTGATTCCCATCACTTAAGATGTAATTAACTATAGGGGCTTGCCCTTATAGGGAATTTTAAAGAACCCGAGTAATATAAACCTTATTTAATGTTTTCATATTAAGCGGGGAATTTTGTCGGCTTATAAAGTTGGTTCGCGGACCAAACGGATGTCACAAATCTTCTAGTTTATTTAATCGAGCCCCACCGTCGAGCGGTGTGTCTATCCTTAGGGATAGATACACGGTTTGTGGTGCGGTGCTCGTTTATATAAACTATTTGGGATGTGAGATCGGTTTAATCTCATATCTTAAAACCTTCAAATTTAAAATTATTTTCAAAATCAAATACTACTTTTCAAATTATTTATTTTAATCAAATTAAAAAATTCGCCGACAGCTTCTGTTAGGCGACCCCCCCTTTAAAATAACACACAACCTAAAAATATGCCGACAAGATTTCTGGCGACTCCGCTGGGGAAAATTCCTCTCTCCATTATAATCAGATAATTCTGCTTTCAAAAATCGGTAGTGCATCCATGTCCTTAGTGGATCAAACTACCCTTCTTTCCGTTGGAATACTATGTTCATTTCTATCTTGAATGGGTATAGCCAACATTCTCTCGGATTTAGGAGCCACTGTTTAGACACCCCTAAACGAGAGGGTTCCGAGATCCTTTTACCTCATTTTTGAGATGGGGTGGACCCCCGATAGGTGTTAGTTTAGGAGTAATCCTTCGAGTCGAGAAGTCTTGCTTAAGACTTTCTTTTCCTTTCCAACTCGCGAATCGGATTCCTCGCCTTC
>JAKZJZ010002448.1:0-16437 GCA_022702705.1 Papilionanthe hookeriana x Papilionanthe teres
AGAAGCACATGTTGTGGATTAAGGTAGGTGGCTCTCCTGGGTGTGATCTAGGTATGGAGGATCTTTGAGGATTAGGTGGATGAGCTCTCACAGGGTGTGATCCTAGGTCTACGGAGCATATGCGTGAATTAGGTGGGTGGCTCTCACACAGGGTGTGCTCTGAGGTCCAGGCGGCATATCTTGTGAATTAGGTAAAGGAGGTTTCGCACAGGAATTACAGGAGCGTCTACGCTCTAACTTATACTTGAAGTGACTAAGAGTGTTTCTAAACCTGTCGAGTTAAATCGGAAATTCCAAGCTGCTTGTGACTTACTTAGTTTTAAAAGAACAAAAATAAGTCGAGAGAACAAAGAGGCAGACTCAACATAAGAACTAGTAAAGTAAAAAAAAGAATAAAAAGCGAAGTGAGTCGGAATTTGAAAAATAAATGTTGAATGGTGTGTTGAAGTATTGTCGGGCAACGGCTAGCAAGCACTACGCGATAATCATGCAAGCTTCTACGACTCGGGGCGGCAAGTTAGACACTCCGAACAACGGTCCTAAGCGTTCCTATGGCTCGGGGCAGCAAGTTGCAAGCTCCGAGCAGCGATTAGAAGGTTCGGACATCAACTATAAGCACTCTTAAGCTTCAGACGGTAATCATGTGGCTTTCGAACATTCGAAACGGCGATTGTAAGCACATGACAGCGATCCTACGGCTTCCAAATAATCCAAACAGCACTCGAACGGTTTTCTAAGTCTCCGACGGCTCCGAACAACGATCTAACACTTCCAAACAACTCTCACAACAATTTTAAACCTCATATAGCACTTCTACGGTGATTTGCAACTCTAAACAGCACTTCCGAAGCACTAAACGAGATCTTCCAAACAGCACTTAAATGATCCAAGCAGCAACTATCCTCCTCCGACATCATCCTACAGCTTTCCTATGCCTCAAAACAGCCCTTAATTAGCTCCTAATAACAACATACGGCTTCCGAACAGCAATTATGAAATTTCCCCGGCTCGAACAACAATTGTAAAGTCCAGAACAATAATTATAAGACCCCAAGAGCAGCAATTATACCCTTCTCCCAGCTCTCCTACAACGAGTATACGGCAATTAATGGCATCCTACAGCGGCCACAGGCACCCTTGCGATTTCAACGGCACCAAGCAGGTCATCTTAAACACAAAACAACAATTTAAAAGCTTCCGAACAGCATTTAAAATGATTCCAAACAACGATGAGAAGGCTCATAAATGGCTCGAGCAGTGTGGAAATTAACATTTAAATGGAGCAACAAAACTCTCCAAAACAATGAACAAATAAGCATTTAAATGGAGCGCAAGATTTCTCAAAACGATGAACACGATGGCACTTAGAATGAAGCACAAAGCTTTCAAAACGAGTGAACAAAGTGGAATTTAAATGGTCAAAAAGCTTTCGAAAGAGAATAGTGAAGAATCGAGCAAGAGCGGCCCCGAAATGATGTTTAAAATAATCCTAAGATCATGCATATGTTACTGCTGAATCAACCCATCAAGCTTTCTAACACTAGCATGTGAGATTTTCGGATTTTAAAGGATAGTGTACAAAAGCTTTGAAATATTTGCAAACGATCATACGAAACATTCGGATTTAAAAGCTATGTTATCGAAGACTTTCTCGAGATAGGTGCCGCAAATCGGTGTATAAATCGCTTAGTATCGCAAAGACATCGGTCTCATAAAAAAAATAGAGGTGCTTTCGTTGTAAAACCAAAGTTTTAAGTGCTTAGACATGTGAATACATACAAGTTGAGCGGCATGCATGTAAATTTCTTAAAGTTTTGAATGAAAAATCATAAAAGCAAATCAAGATTCATATTCGACACGCATATTTGCGAAAAATCAAACTTAAACTCATGCACTTTAATTCATGAAAGTAAAAGGATCTTCGCAAAAATAAAGCAAGTCGAGAGAAGCCGAAAGAAAATAAGTTGGAGAAATACGACCTTGATCGAGGAAGCTAGAAATTGCTACAAAATTGCGGCGGTTGCGGGTGGTCCGGCGTGCGGGAAACAAGCCGAGTAAGCTTCTGCGTGAGGAAGAAGAGGATACGAGCGGCTTCGGTCGAGCGTGGAAGTCGAAGCGGGGCTAGGGCTTTCGTCGTTCGAAAGGAAGCGCTCGAGCGAGCCCGAGGGTTAGTGGCGAGCGCATGGGAGGAGCCGAATGGTGTAGAGGAAAGCACGAGCTCGGTGCGGAGAGCCGGGGGGTAGTGCGCGAGCGAGGAGGCGGCGGGAGAAACGAGAGGCGCGGGCGAGCGGCTTGTCGAGCGGCGGGCGGCGGGAGGCGGCTCGTCGAGCGGCGGAGGCGAGCGGGCGAGGTTCTCTTCGCGCGAGAAGAGAGAAGCGGGATCCGAGAGATCGAGCGGGAGAGGTGAAGGCTTCGGGCACGCGCGAGGGCGGGCGAGAGTTGCGGTCGAGTGAGGGAGGAAGCTGGAGACGGAATCGAGAGGAGCGGCGAAGCGATCGTGTTCGTGCGAGAGAGAGGAGGAGGAGTCGATGTCGAATGGGGCGAGCGGGATTCGGAGAGCGGGGAGACGGGCGAGGGTTTTACGCGAGGGAGAGAGGAGGCCAGCGAGTACAGCATCTCCGATCCACGGAATAAAGCTCCCGCTCGATCCTATAGCCGCGCCCTTCGTCGTTGAGCGCCAAGTTATTACTTTATACGAGAGGAGGTTTATTTGGTAAAGTTAATTTGAAATCGAAGCACAATTAATGTCGAATTAATTGATTTATTTGAAATTCAAAATTTGAATTTTAAAATCAAATGGTCGAGGTGTGCTGAGCCTAATTCGGACCGAATTAAGCTCGAGTCGAGCCGGATCCGCATCCCTGAAATAAAATAAAAAAAAATGTGCGTCGATTTTTCGTGCCGTTCGCGCGAGCACGGAACCACGACAATATGGGTATGCTTCATAGCTAAAGTCGGCGTCCGGAGCGTTCGTGTGGTCCGTTTCGTCATCCGGGGTCGTCCGGGACAAGTTCGCCGACGGTCGGGTCGAAAGTGTCGAATTGTGATGTGCTCGAGTGCTCGAACGTCGTGAAGGGTTCACTTAAAGCGCGTACGATACTATGGGAACTCATTTTCGAGCCCTCTGCATGGTAGTCCTTAGCCCTTGCAACAGGGGTTGAGTGCTTGGGACTACTCATGCGAAGTCTTACTAAAATGGGTCCAGAAGCGGTTCGAAGGCTACATGTGAGGTGGGCTCCGTTGCGTAGTCCGCTAGGATGGTCGATAAGGAATTCTAAAGCTAGATCATGAGGTCGCAGGAAGAAAACTAAGAGCCTCACTAAAAATGAGAGTCAACAAAAGGACCGATAGGTGTGGTGTCTTGCGAGCAAGCACGCCGCGCGTATTGGCGTTGACGAGCGATCACGAAACCGAAGAATACTGTTTAAGTATACATACTTAGAACGGACCGAACGTCGAGCCGGGTTCGATAATCGAATTTGAGTTGAGGTTCCACGCAGGAAAGCCGGGCTCGAAAGAAGCTTCGAGTGGAGAATTTATGAGTATCCGTAGAGGATTAGCAAGTGTGCTTTCAAATTGTGATTGTGAGTTTGACTTTTCAAGATTTGAATGTCGATTTGATTCGTTTTGATTTTTAGTGGATTTGAAGTTCATGTCATGGGGAAAGCACTGATGGTGCACATCAGGCCGAGGATCGATGTCGAAAATAATTGTTGTATTGGGAAGGAAGACCTTTGGGATTCACATCCGACCAGTGGGTGTCGAAGGAATGTACTGCTACGAGTGGGGCGAAAAGCACGGGGTCTCGCATCCGGCCCAGCGATGTGAAGGTATTGGAAAAGATGTTGTGGAAATTTGTGAAGTATTTGTGGAAAATATTTGTAGAAATCGGGTTGAGCGAGGAAAGCACGGAGTGCGCATCCGACTGAGTGGTCGAGAAATGTCTGCTACTGTTGGGGAAGAAAGCAGCAGGGACTTGTATCCGGCCCGACGAGTAGCGAAAATGTCATCGCGATAGGAAGGAATGCTGTTGGGACTGACATCCAGCCTATGCTGATGACGAAAAGATCGGGATGAGTAGGAAAGCCCAGGGACGATATCCGACTCGAGGCGAAGGTGTACGCATACATTGGGAGGAATGCGGTGAGACTAATATCAGACCTACGAGTAGCGAAAATGTCTATCACGATAGGAAGGAATGCTGCTTGGGACTAACATCCGGCCTAAGAGGCGATTGAGGAGGACTGTTGGGGCCGATATCCGACTCGAAGTAGTGAAGATGTTTATCGCGATAGGAAGGAATGCTGCTAGGGACTAACATCCGGCCTATGCGGTGACGAAAGATCGGGATGAGTAGGAAAGCATCGGGCCCGATATCAGACTCGGAGCGAAGGTGTACTGCTACATTGGGGAGGAATGCGCAGGAGCAATATCAACGCCTAGAAGTAAGCGAAAATGTCATCACGTATAGGAAGGAATGCTGCTGGAGTAACATCCGACCAAGCGGTGACGAAAAGATCGGGATAGTAGGAATAGCGTCGGGGCCCGATATCCGGCCTCAGGCGAAGATGTACTATTGCGATCGGGGAGGAATGCGCGCAGGACCAATATCCGACATCATAAAGAGCGATAGGATGTACTGTATACATTAGGGAGGAATGCGCTGGGACTAATATCCGACCACAGAAGTAGCGAAAATGTCATCCGTTAGGAAGGAATGCCTTGTAGGACTAATATCAGGCACAGCGATGACGAAAATGATCGGTATGAGAGGAATGCCTTTGAGGCCGACTATCAGACTCGTAAATTTGTCGGCGAAGATGTCTGCATTGGGGAGGAATGCGGCAGGACTAATATCTCGGCCACAGAAGTAGCGAAAATGTATCACATTAGGAAGGAATCTACTTGGGGCCAACATCCGACCTAGACGTGAAAAATGATCGGTAGGAGAATGCTTGGGGCGACTTCGAGCTCATAGACGTCGAGAGAAGATTATCTACTATTAGGAGGAGAATGCGCGGGACTAATATCCGACCGCAGAAGTAGCGAAAATATCACATTAGGAATGAATGCCACGGGACTAACATCGACCTAAACGGTGACAAAATGATCGGTATGAGGGAATGTAACTGGGGTAACTGAGCTACATGGTCGTCGGGGAGAAGAAAATATTCATATTGTAAGAAGTTTATGGATAGAAAGTGAAAAATGTGTGGAAGATAGGAATGTAAATGCGAGAGATTTGTGAAGGTTTGTGCAGTGCGGAGACTCGATGCTTCCATGGAAGAAGACTTTGTGTCGAGGGAGATGACAGCGATGGGTCGAGGAGGCTCGACCTAACCGGGTCAGAGAAATTGGAACGTGGTTCGGATTTGAAATGTTTTGATTTGATTTGTATTGTGTTTGATCTTGTGTTGTGGAATTTGAAGGAGTCGGAATCCTCACTGCAGACTGCAGATTTTAAATTTGAAGGACTCGGAAGCCTTAACATCCATTGAAGGGGACTTATACTGATCCAAGAGGAAGATTTGAATTTATGAATTTGTGAGAAATTTGTGAAAATTTGATGAAACTTGTGGAAATTAGGAGAGTTGTGTAAAAATGTCAACAGAAAGAAATCGGATTGAGAAGGAATGCCGAGGACTCGCATCACGACTCAATGGTCGATCGAAGAAATGTCCGTGTGAAAAGAGATGCGATTCGATAGAGACCGACCCGAATCTCGTGCATCACCAGACAAAGGCATAGAAGAGCGTGGTTCTATGTAGATAGAGCCAGCTAGCCTCTTCGATACGGAAAATAGGACCCGAGTTCTTGTGGAAGGAAACTTCGAGTCGAGAGAAGCGACGCTAGAGATAGGTCGAGGAAACTCGAGCATATCCGGTCGGAATTGAAGTTTGAAATTTTGATTTTGAATTTTGAATTTTTGATCGTTTTGATTTGATCGTCGAGTTTATTTCTTTTGTTGTTTGTTTGATGTGATTTTCATTGAAGTTTTGTGAGTTTCTTTTGTTGTATTGTTATTAGGATTTGGACCGGTTCTAGACAAGTATGACATTCGGTGCCTCATAGAAGACAAGGTTTTGTCTTTTGAACACCATGATGCGCGAGTACTTCTTGAGGTGTTATCCATTGACTGAAGACATGTGCAAAAATAACCCATTCTTTAAAGTCTCTATCGAGTTGTATTCTTTCGAGTACGCATAAAGATGTCTTATTTATAGAGACATCGCGACTCGAAATCGTTTGAAGCTTTGTAGATCCGTTGTGGCATTCGCCTTTTCTTTATCACCGATTTTGTAAAGATGTTCACACTTATCTTTAGGCGGGAGGCATGTGTAAAAGAACAACAACCATTCTTTATGAGCTATCAAGGTGTATTCTTCGAGTACGCATAAAGATGTCTTATTTCGAAGGACATTCATAGCTTGAAAGGCACTTTGTAGCTTCGTTCATGTGATCGTCACTACTTCTCAGATTTTAAAGATGTTCGCGTGTTGAAAACATTTTGATACTCTTCGTGGAGTAGAATCCTCAGGCATTGAAAGATATGACTTCGAGGTAGAATTTCCGTTAATTTCTTATACATAGGCCTTTCTTTAGTCCTTTCTTTTACTGAAACGCAGATTCGTAATTTAGTTCATGTGATTTAAATATTTTTAAATCTCCGAGGATATTTACGAGACAATTAATAGTCGACTAAAAGACATGAGATCACTTAACTCTTTCCAAGTATAATATCTGAAGAATTTCCTTAAGAGACCTTTCAAGTTTTGCTAATTCGGGGAGAATTCAAGCACGATTTTGATTGCTCACTCTCAAGCTTCTTCCAGAGAGCCCTTTTTTTCTTTTTTTTTTTTCGCTCCTCACTTCTTGATTGAGAATTCTATATCTGGTGGAGCACGCATGTTAGATTTTGAATGTGCAGATTGAGACACCGATTTTGATTTTATGCCATACTCGAGATTCTTCTCGGGAGATTTTCACACTTTTTTTTTTTTCTTTGCTCCTTTTGTTTTTAGGAATTCGTATATACGGTATAGCGTAATTTAAAGATTTTGAATGTACTGAACTCACGATTAACGATTCTCGAAATATTCTTAAGAAGAATCCGAGATATTATAACTCGTTCGAAGGTCGGGACCGAGTCACTTGGCGAGAGGATTAAAAGTCTCGTGATATCCTCGATCGATTACTCGTATTATAATCATTCATTGACTTATTTTGAATTTTACTTAGGACCCGTCCAGAAATTTTTAAAGTGAAGGACCGAGTCGTTAGGGCGATTAATTTTATTTTCCCACGAAATCATAATTTCAATCACAATCGCTGAAATTTTTATCTCGGATTACTCCTTTCTCGGTTGTCTTACTTGTTGAGCGTTGGACGTTTTGTTAGCTATGCTTTCTTGAACATTGAATGATTCTGAAAAACAACAAATTCTACTATTTATTTTATTGCGGTGGGAGGAAGGGACATGCAAACATTGATACGAATTAACGTTCGTTTCAAAAACAAAGTAGTACGATAGTAATCGAAAAGACGTTTCATCCTTTGTCGAATTGCATCGAATCGATCGAACCATTGAGGATCGATAGAAATTACATTGATGGAACCTTATTCGAGTTCTTTCGAATATTCTTTCGGGATCGTTATGTTCCATTCTTGAAAATTTTCTCAAGCCATTCTTTGAAGACGAAGCAACCCTCATGGTATGACTGAAGCAATCTGTAGTATGGGCAATAATTGGGTTGGTCCTTCTTGTTGACTTCTTCGGTCTTCTTGGCTACTGGTAGCACGAACTCGGGCTTCTAACTAAATTCACGAACATCTTTCCTATCGCCTCATTCTTGAAAGAGTATGTTCGTTCACCCGCTCGGCCATAGAACGGACCTGTCTTCCATTACCACAGTACGGACCATTCTTGGAATAATTGTTGCCGTATTGTTGTGGATGTTGATAGTTTTGTTGAGGCTTCTCGACTTGAATCTGTATTATTTGTTTTCCTTTATCGGCTATGTCGCCATTGTTCTATGTCCTCTTTCAGAATGTTTTTACGGGCTTTGGCTTTTCGAGTTTTCTCCGAAATCAAGCGCTTGGCTTCTTCTTGTAGACTCCCGGCCTTATGAAGTAACTTTTCGAATGTCTTGATGGTGAATCCGCTTGAGTAAAAAGCCTCTTGGACCATGAATGCTCTTTAGAAGTATTTAGTTGCATGTTGCTCACGGAGTTGTGGTTCACATTTCATGCTCGAATTTCTCGCATCGCGAATATAGTCAAGTCGATGTTTCGGTGACTCTTGCCGCTCCACTGCGAGATCACCGATGGTGATATGGTGTTTAGCTCCGACGAACCGATTAACAAAGAGGTCTTCCAGATTGCAAATGTTTTCACGGAATCATTGGGAAGTTCGGCGTACCGGTCAAAACGATTCCGAAGAGCGCTCGCATAGTCGACGACACAACAATGCATCACTGCCCCCGCGTTGCGGCAACTTGCTCGGAAGTGTGCAACATCTTGTCGAGGGTTTCCGTCCCATCAAATGCCTTGAACGGCGGTGGTACGAAGCCCTTTGGGTATTGCACGGCATCAAATTCTTCAGGTAAGGTCTACCCTTAAAAACCAATGCTCCTTTTTTGAGACGAGTTAAGGCTTCTCTCACTGTTGCTTTCAACTATCTGCTCGATATCCTTTCCGGTATTGTGTTATGGGTTGACTCTTTGTTTTCATTTGTAACATGAATGATTTACAGGTGGCCCGCCTCTCATGTGCCACACTGGTGACCGAGGTCCGTTTTGTAGTTCGGTGCATGACAACCCTCATTTCCTCATTTCCTCTTCCATTTGCATGATTTGTTCATCTCTTTGTTGAATGACACATTGCCACTCATCGGCGGTGTTCTCCTCGGCGGGTGATGGAGCATCTCGCGGTGATGATGAAGCTACGAGTCTCAACAACAAGGATTCTGCGAAATCTTCCATCACATAATCGACGGATCGTAGGGTTCATCGCTATATCTTTTCTTTGTTCTTCGAGACGAGTCGTGCGATGTCGGCTCGAAGCCTTTCAACTTAGCCTCAATCGAGTTTCCTTTGATAACTTTAAGGTCGGTTGGAAGTTTTTATCAACATCATATTTTTCGTCGAGATCTTTGGAGTAGTTGTGTAGAAGTCATTTGAAACAATTGGCTCAATCGAAATCATATTGATGGAACCTTTTCGAGTTCTCTCGAAATATTCTTTTGGGATAGTTATCCTCCCATTCTTAAAGTTCTTCTCGAAGCCATTCTTTGAAGGCGATACGGTTTCTATAGTATGGCCGAAGCGGTCTGTGGTAAGGGCGGTAGTTGGGATGGTCTTTTTTGTCGACTTCCTCAGAGCTTCTTTGGCTCTCTTAATGCGAATTTAGGATTCTTGATTAAATCACTGAACATCTTTGCTTCTGACTTCTTCTTTAAAAGAATATACTTTGTTCAATTGCTTAGCTATAGATGGACCTGTCTTTCATCCATACTGAGTTTGCAGCCTCTGTTGGAATGATTGTTAGTTTGTATTGTTGAGAAGGTTGGAAATCCTGCCTCGTCGATTGTCTTTGTCAACTCCTGTCATTGTATCAGATTGCTCTTGGAATGTCATCATTGACCTTGGACCATTATGGAGAGATGGTGGTGGTAACGTTGTGGCAACCTTATAGACTCCATCCTCTCCGTAGGTAGCAGACAACTGGTGAAACCTACTCCCCTGAGTAGAGGTGAGGCCTCACGTAATCTGCCTCATCCGGTCGGAGGACGGTGTCGATAGTAGCCGGCTGCGTGGCTTTCACCTTCTCGGCCTTCGGAATCTTCCATTGTGCCTCTTTTCATGTGTCTTAGTCGGTCGCACGGACTTTGAATTGGACCGATCTCGAATACGGAAGACGGTGGGGCAAAAGCATTGGCCGACACTTCTTCATATAGAATCTCCTTCCCTTTGTTTAGCGGAGCAGCTAGTGCGGTAGCGGTGAATCCGGTGGTAGAAGGAAAACGATTCCAGGAGCGGTCCAACATTTATAGCGGCGGACTTTACGACGATGGTAGGGTTCTTTTCCATCGACACCCTCTTTGGAGCGGGGAATTCCTTAGCGGATTTCGGGTTGAATTCCACGACGAGGCTCGACGGACTTATACGTTTCGATTTCCTTCTTGCGACGGCGACATCCCGAAGCTTGGCCTCGATATCTTCGAATCGCTTGTCAGACTTTATGATGCGCGAAGTCGGGCGGCTCGCTCTTGCTTAATAACAAGCTTCGTTCCGGTGGCGAAAGAAAAGATCAAGCTTTGGTGAAGGCATTGTTTACTGTCATTTGAAGAATTTCAAAAGGTCGGTGATGTCCCATGTTTTTTTTTTTTTAATTTCAGCGGAAGTTTTCAAGTAAACATACTTGTCTTATGAGCTAGGTAGCTTGTGAATTTATTCATGTGAATTTTATCTCGAATTTTTGTGTTTTGGTTGGAGCTTAAATGGAGGATTGTAGAGAGAAATTTCGATTTAACTTGTTCATGACAAGTCGAACTCGAAGAGGAATGAAATGTAGGACCGGTCCGAGATTGGAAGGAGTTTAACATCGCATCGAACTCGTTTCGATAAACACGCTCTATCTTACCACACTATCGGGGGTCCGCCCTACTAAACCCTAAGGATTCTGAACCAACTCATGTTTAATGGTGATTAAACGGATGGCTCCGAAATCAAGAGTTGACTATGCGCTCAAGGAAGAAATGAGCACGATATGTCGACGGAAGAACAACAGATCGCGGCACAGAGGCAATAGCGCCTTCTTAGATGTATGAAGACAAAACCTCGATCGAAATGGAGAGAAGAACTAGTCACGCGGAAGTCGCCGAAATTTGTCGGCAACATTTTTGCTTTGAAGGAATTTAAAATTTTGGTGATTTAGTTTAATATAAAAGATATATAATTTTGGAAAGTAGTTTTGAAAGTAGTGTATTTTAATTTTGGAAAATGAGACCGCCCGGATCCCATTTGTCCAATAATTTGCATAATCGTGTACGATGTCGCAAATGATACTGACTTTCTCGAAAGAGTAATGTATCTTGCGACGGATGAACCCGATCATACTGAGCTAAGAGACTCGTGACATCCGTTTGATCTGCGAACCTTTATGTGTGGTCAAGCGAGTTCACTACACAATAGAAAGACTAGGTAGGGTTTATTTTCACAGGTTCACGAGTTCACTTATAGATGCAAGCCACTATAGTTAATTACATCTCGAATAGTGGTGTCGGCAGAAAACTCTCGATAATGATCGGTGGATTCTGTCTTGAGAATTCGAGGGTTTAGGTTTTCACGGTAGGACGTGGAAAAGCAAGTGGGAGTGGCTCGAATGGGAACGGTTATTTTCGGGAGTCGAAAGGAAAGAAAAGGTAGGGGATGTCACGGATGCGAGGCGAGCCCGGTGACTTCCAGTATCACTGTGGTGTGGTTGCGTTTTGGAGACGACGTTAATTAAATGTTTAATCACTGCCGATTTTATTATTTGGGACTTACGACTTGCATAATACTCGATTATCGCAAATAGCCATGAGATATGAGGTTTATGTCGTACCGTCTGACAACCTCGGAACCTAAAACGTGTTAGGACTTACGTTGCTGCAAGACGAGTTGCACGAAGCTAAAGAGGAAAGTGAGGGTTCTACGCCGCATTAGGCGGACTACCTCGAAGTCTATATGTTTGTTATTTAAAGCTAGGAAGAGTTTTCTTTGTTGAAGATCCTAACTTGCTTCTCGATCCGAGCTCACTCGTTGTCTTTGCCTCGCGGAGTCGGCTCGAAACCTTCTTGTTGAAGTAGCGGATCACTAAGGTCCTCAGGTTCGAATGGTTTTGTCGAGTGTGTTCCGATGTTTCGGGTTGTGTTGTTGTTTTCGGTTTTGCATACTGAGTAAAGTAAATTCGTTGGCAAATAAAAGTCTTGGAAAGTAAAGTGCGATAAAGTGGAGTACGATAAAGTAGATTGCGATAAAGTAATTTGCGGAAATAAGCGTAAAAACGTACACAGGCATCTACTAAGATTGTATGATTTGTATTGCGAGCGTGGTATCATTTGCGGAAATCTAAATGATCTTACGGACAAATGTAAGTAAAGGAGAAAACCACGAAAGTCAGAAAGCAAAAGAAAACGACTCGTAGAAATCGCAAGTAAAGCTCGTAGTCACGTATGAAAGATCGGAACTAGGTGTGAGACGTCGAGTAAAGGCAGAGGCTCGAAGCTGGGCTCATGTCTTCCAGGCCTTGGATAAGGAGTTACAAGCCGACGATCTAGGAGGGTAATCATGCCACACATCCGTAGTGACTCAGTGGGCCTTTATATATTTTATAAGAAGAATTCTTTAATTTTCAATGCAAAAGTTGTTGTTTAAGTTTTTATCCGGAGTTCTTTTTAACGACGCAAAGAGATTTATTTTTTTATTTTGTAAAATATTTTGTAAATGATAATCATGAGTAGTCATTTCTCAATAATCATCTTTGAGATACTAACGACCTAAGATCCGTTGGGAAACAATCCAGCAGAAGTCGGCGAATAGTATCATCGGTCTTTTCCTCTCACTCTATGGAGGGTCGCCGAGGTAGGAGATGCGTATTCAATTATCCTCGTATCCATCGTATAACGCACATCAAGCATTATTATCGTCGCCATCGCCACTAGACCTCGAGACTCACACCAGTCAGATGATCCATATGTGGCAAACAAATGTCCCGATTGCGGGAGGATTTGAGTGTAATGTTCGAGCTCGAATCCGGAGCGTTGGGTTTCAATATTAGTTACGTCATTTTAGGGAATTCGCGATTGATTTAATTAAGGAAGGGTGAACCGAAGCCTCGGTGCATTGTCGATATAGCGTGCTTGATCGGCTTGTGAATTAGGGTCGAGTGCATAGTTTCGTCTGTGCATTCGAAGCTTAGGTGGACGAGGCTCTCACCTATGGTGTGTCTCAAGGTCTAAGAAGCTTATGTTGAGGATTAGGTAGAGTGAGCTCTCACCTAGGGTGTGCTCCTAGAGTATAGGAAGCACTATGTTGTGGATTTAGGTGGGTGGCTCTCACCTAGGGTGTGCTCACTGAGTATAGGAAGCTTATCTTGTGATTTAGGTGTGTGGCTCTCAGCTGGGTATGCTCCTGGAGTGCAGGAAGCCTATCTTGTGACTTGTGCTTGAGGTGATTTAAGGTGTTCTACAGCTCGAGTGTTTCTAACTAGCATCGAATATCACTAAGTGTTTCCGAGTTAAATCGGAAATTCCGCGTGTTGTGACTTAACCGTTTTAAAAAAACAAAAAATAAGTCGAGAAAACAAAAGAGACGACTCAGCTTCAAGAACTAGTAAAGTAAAAAAAAAGAATAAAAAGCGAGTGAGTCGAGTGTGAAAAATAAATGTTCGAATGGTGTGTTGAAGTATTGTCGGGCAACGGCTAGCAAGCCTGCGCGATAATCCTGCGAGCTTCTACGACTCGGGGCGGCAAGTTAGACACTCCGAACAACGATCACTAAGCGTTCCTATGGCTCGGGGCAGCAAGTTGCGAGCTCCGAACGGCGATTAGAAGGTTCCGGACATCAGTTATAAGCACTCTTAAGCTTCGACGGTAATCATGTGGCTTTGAACATTCCAAACAACGATTGTAAGCACATGACGGCGATCCTACAGCTTCCAAATAATCCGAACAGCACTCAAACGGTTTTTCTAAGTCTCCAGACGAGCTCCGAACAACAATCTAACAACTTCCAAACAACTCACAACAATTTTAAACCTCATATAGCACTTCTACAATGATTTGCAACTCCAAACAGCACTTCCAAGCACTAAACGAGATCTTCCAAACAGCACTTAAATGATCCGACGCACAACTATCCTCCTCCAACATCATCCTACGAGCTTTCCTATGCCTCGAAAACAGCCCTTAATTAGCTCTAATAACAACATACGAGCTTCCGAACTAGCGATTATGAAATTTCCCCAGCTCGAACAACAATTGTAAAGTCCGAACAATAATTATAAGACCCCAAACAGCAATTATACCCTTCTCCAGCTCTCCTACGACGAGTATACGGCAATTAATGGCATCCTACGGCGACACAGGCACCCTTGCGGTTTCAACGGCACCAAGCGATCATCTTAAACACAAAACAACAATTTAAAAGCTTCCAAACAGCATTTAAAATGATTCCGAACAACAATGAGAAGGCTCATAAATGGCTCGAACGATTAGTGGAAATTAACATTTAAATGGAGCAACAAAACTCTCCAAAACGATGAACAAAATAAGCGTTTAAATGGAGCACAAAGATTTCTCAAAACGAGTGAACACGATGACACTTAGAATGAAGCACAAAGCTTTCCAAAACGATGAGCAAAGTGGAATTTAAATGGTCAAAAAAGCTTTCAAAAGAGAATAGTGAAGAATCGAGCGAGAGCGGCCCAGAAATGATGTTTAAAATAATCCTAAGATCATGCATATGTTACTGCGAATCAACCCATCAAGCTTTCTAACACTAGCATGTGAGATTTTCGGATTTTAAAGGATAGTGTACAAAAGCTTTGAAATATTTGCAAACGATCATACGAAACATTCGATTTAAAAAGCTATGTTATCGAGACTTTCTCGAGATAGGTGCCCGAATCGAGTGTATAAATCGCTTAGTATGCGAAGACATCGGTCTCACTAAAAAAAATAGAAGTGCTTTCATTGTAAAACCAAAGTTTTAAGTGCTAAACATGTGAATACATACAAGTTGAGCGGCATGCATGTAAATTTCTTAAAGTTTTGAATGAAAAATCATAAAAGCAAATCAAGATTCGTATTCGAAGCATCTTTGCGAAAAATCAACTTAAACTCATGCACTTTAATTCATGAAAGTAAAAGGATCTTCGTAAAAATAAAGCGAAGCTGAGAGAAGCCGAAAGAAAATAAGTTGGAGAAATACGACCGCGAGTCAGGAAGCCCAGAAATTGCTACAAAATTGCGGCGGTTGCGGGTGGTCCGGCGTCTGAGGGAAACAAGCCGAGTAAGCTTCTCTGCGTGAGGAAGAAGACGATACGAGCAGCTTCAGTCGAGCGTGGAAGTCGAAGCAGGCTAGGGCTTTCGTCGTTCAGAAAGGAAGCGCTCGAGCAGGCCAAGGGTTAGTGGCGAGCGCATGGGAGGAGCCGAATGGTGTAGAGGAAAGCACGAGCTCGGTGCAGAGAGCCAGGGGGTAGTGCGCAAGCAGGAAGGCGAGCGGGAGAAACAGAGGCGCAGGCGAGCGGCTTGTCGAGCGGCGGGCGAGCGAGGAGGGCGGCTCGTCGAGCGGCGGAGGCGAGCGAGGCGAGGTTCTCTTCTGCGCGAGAAAGAGAAAGCGGGATCCGGAGATCGAGCGGGAGAGGTGAAGGCTTCGGGCACGCGCGAGGAGCGGGCGAGAGTTGCGGTCGAGTGAGGGAGGAAGCTGGAGACGGAATCGAGAGGGAGCGGCGAAGCGATCGTGTTCGTGCGAGAAGAGGAGGAGGGAGTCGATGTCGAATGGGGCGAGCGGGATTCGGAGAGCGGGGAGACGGGCGAGGGTTTTGCGCGAGGGAGAGAGGAGGCCGACGGTGCACCATCTCCGATCCACGGAATAAAGCTCCGCTCGATCCTATAGCCGCGCCCTTCGTCGTTGAGCGCCAAATTTATTACTTTCCATACGAGAGGAGGTTTATTTGGTAAAGGATTAATTTCGAATCAAGCACAATTAATGTCGAATTAATTGATTTATTTGAAATTCAAAATTTGAATTTTAAAATCAAATGGGTGAGGTGTGCGGCCCTAATTCGGACCCGAATTAAACTGAGTCGAGCCGGATCCGCATCCCGCAAATAAAAAAAAAAATGTGCATCGATTTTTTTTTCGTGCGGTTCGCGCGAGCACGGAACCACGACGATATGGGTATCCTTCTAGTTAAAGTCGACGTCACGGAAGCATTCGTGTGGTCCGTTTCGTCGTCCGGGGTCGTCCGGACGAGTTCGCCGACGGTCGAGTCGAAAGGTGTCGAATTGTGGTGTGTCGAGTGCTCGAGTCATGAAGGGTTCACCTAAGGCCGTCGCCCATGGGAACTCATTTCGAGCCCTCTACGTGTTAGTCCTTAGCCGCTTGCAACAAAGAGTCGAGTGCTTGGGACTACTCATGCGAGGTCTTACAAAAATGGGTCTAGAAGTGGTTCGAAGGCTACATGGGAGGTGGGCTCCATGACTAGTCCGCTAGGATGGTCAGTAAGGAATTCCTAAAGCTAGATCCTAGGGTCTAACGTGAAGAAAGCTAAGACCTCACTAAAATGAGGTCAACATGCGCATATAATTATAAGAATTTTACCATAAAAGAAAGACTTAAATATATCTAATTTATTTAAATTTTTTTTTTCTTTCAAATAGCTAAGACCTCAC
>JAKZJZ010002449.1:0-16433 GCA_022702705.1 Papilionanthe hookeriana x Papilionanthe teres
ACCTCATCATGGATAGAGACCATACCATTCTCTCGGTCGACCCAATCCGATCCTCTCATCCCAAAATCAGTGCCATGGGAGGTGCACCCAACCCAAACCAATGGGTCGACCAAATCGAAGCCAAATGACCCCTTCCCCATTCCATTTTAATTCAAAGCCTTTACACATGGCAATCAGCACCGATCGCACAAACCTCCAGCCCCCGACCCACCCGGACTCGAGGGTGACCCATGCCTGCCGGCCGCCCGCCCGGGTCGCCGAAAACACCATGGCCGAGACCTCGGGAGGAGCCAAACTTGGAATTCCACCCGCCGAGCCGCCCCATGCCCAATGGCCACCATAGCCGTTCTTCCCATGACCGCGAGCAACCGATCCCAACCCTCGTCATCCCCGCGAGGCTCTCCACCCACCTCTATTTAAACCCGACCCCCTCACGGCCATGAGAGGAGAGTTGCACAAACCTTGCCGAAACTCGCCAAAATTGTTCCAAACCCTTCTCCACCCTCGGAGTCAGCTTGATCCCTACAGTCAATTTGCCCTAATCCCCACCGACAAAATCCAATTTCTCAACCGAAATTCCACCCAAAACCGTGACACTTCTCAACAAAGGAGCCAATCCCCAAATCGATTGATTCTACACCTTCACTCGTACCAAGGGAAGGTGTCCACCAGAAAAAGCCCCATCTCCAGTGCCACCCAGCTTGCTCCACTCCTCCAAGCCATGTGATCTGGCCTGGTCGAAATCCCACTCTGACAATTCACTGCACTCGGAGACTTCATCCGGAGCTTGCCGGATCCAATCGAAGGTGCAACAACTCTCGATCGAAGCCACACTTCTCCGAGCAAAGGTATGAGCTAATTCTTCATCCCGAGCTTCCGGAGATTCTCCATTTCAAATGCTTTAATTTCAATGCATGATAACCGTATAGATGTGTTCGTCTCTTCAAGACGAATCCATAGAGCATAAGAACATGAAAATTCATCGAGTATCGAGCGAGATATTAGGGATTTAGTGTGGACGGCTCTCGGTGAGGACACTGGGACGATGAACGGATGCCGTCCATCCAATACACGCGCGGACGGACGACCAGATCGCGTCGGATCGAAGACGGAACGACAGCGCACGGCCCCGTGAGCGCCGAGTCGATGGCGGCGTCGAATGGGAGCGCGCCACGCGGCGTTTCGGAGCCGCCGAGGCCGACGCGGCGCCGCGTGGATAAATAGAAAATTAGGGATTTTTCTGATTTATTTAATTCCCTAAACTTCAAAAATTCATAACTTTGTGTAGAAAAATCGAAAAATAAAATAAAAATACCCTCTCGTCAGCTGAACGAGGAGAATAATGTGGAAAAGAAATCATTTAATTTCATCAAGTATTTTATTTTTAATAATTTATTTACTCTCTGCATATTTTTAATTCTCCATGCATGTATACAATTCACCATGGCATGAGACCATATGGCTTTAAGCCTCTGAATTTGGGAACATTCCCCGAATTTTCCAAAGTCGAGGCCATCCCTACGAAGAGTTATTGATTTTTCAAATTCATGTTACCGTTTTGAGTATTTTAATTCCAATAAATAGCATGTTGTGAAATAAATTCTAGGAAAATTTGATGATGTTCCTTATGACTCGAGGACCCTAGAGAAAATAGGTTTTGAGTTAGCTCATTTAAAACAACCCTAATCGGCTTAAACACCCAAAATGGATCTCTAATTAATTAGAGCTAACCATACATCAAATTGACTTGAAATCAATTCTCCACTGACCTTTAGGATCAGAGGAACCCACCATAAAAATTTGAGGTCAATTGGACTTGGTTAGCCCTACTAATCGGGTTGATTAAGTCCATTTAGTCATTTTAAACTTTAAAAATTCATAACTTTCAAAATAGCTTTCAAAAATTCACCAAATTGGTTTTGGAGCCTCTCTGATATCAGGGGAATTCAAGAAAATTAAAATTTTAATTTTCTAAAAAAGTTGATTTTTAATATTATTTTAATATTTTTAATAATTAAAAAATAATAAAAATCACAAAAATAATAAAATTCACCAAAATGTCACATTTTGAATTTTAATCACTTGGGAACAAACCCCATATTTTTCTCAGGCTTATTTAGTGAGATATTAATTTTTAAAGCTCTAGGGTAATTTTAAAATTAAAAAATGTATTTTCTAGCATTTTCACTAAAATAATTATAATAAATCATAGAAAAATCAGAAAATTACAAAATTTGATTCTCTGATTTTCTTGATATCAGAGAGATTTTTAAAAAATATAAAATTCATTTTTCAACATTTATTTTATTTTTAAATTAATTAACACTCCAAAACTTAAAATAATTATAATAAAAATAATATAATTCAAAATATCACCAAAATTGGTCCAAGTGGTCCTCTGGTCATTAGGAATATCCCCTAATTTTCTTAAGAACAGAAACTTTCCCTTGGTCATGTTATTAAATTTTCCTCGAAATCTCTATTTTCTACCAAAAATAATTATATAAATAAATTAAATACAGAAAAATCACATTTTTTCCTCTCATGTCTTTATCGACATATGAGTGAAGTCACATAAAAATTTCAAGTTTATTAGAGTTCAATTTAGTGAGTTATGAAATTATTGAAGCTTAAAGGGCAAAATGGTAATCAAATTAAATTAAAATTAAATCAAAATCAAATTAATTTAATGTAACATCAAATTAAACTAAATTAAGTTAAACCAAATTAAATTGAATTAAATTGAATTAAATTAAATTAAAGATTAAATTAAATTAAATTAAAATTAAGTCAATTAAATATAACATCACCAAAGACATAAAGAATTCAAAATAAATATAAAATAACTCGAACACTATTCCAAATTTAAACCCATTAATTAAAATTAAATTAAATCACAAACCATTCGAACACCAATTTGCCCTCGAGACCTTTATTATCATAACTCCTAAATAGAACATTAAATGAAATGTTACTTCACCTATAGGATATTCAAACGTCCTAAATCATCGAGCAAGATAACAACAAAACTCGAATTCCTGACGATTAATTCATTTGTATAATTAAATTCATTTCGACTTAAAACAATCCTAGAAATATCGAAAAGATGTTTAAGATTTGTCTTAAGCACTTCCTCGATATGATAGGATGTTCATAAGAACAATCGAACTTAATTATTCTTCGATGAAGAAAATCGTCCTCAAACCAAAACACAAGGAATCTAGTACGTCATAAGAAATGACTAGCTATAGGATTAGGAATTTGGTAGAAAACCATAACCCTTACCTTAGCTTTTACCTAGGAACTCGCTTAAATATTCTAATTGTGTTTTAAGTGCATTGGATGACTGGAAGACCCTCCAGTACGCTGTTATGTTATCGCAATTTACTTTCTGCAATTTACATTATCGCAATTTCATTAATCGCATCGCACTTACTTTTTCGTACGATAAACAATCGTTGCATGAAAACCCACACCTTTAGGATAGCCCCTAAAACCGAAACCAAAATTAAGTTAAAAGTCATCGCAAGATAAAATTCACCGCCACAACATTTCAAAATATAAAACAACTCAAAATTTAATCACAAACATAACACAAAACTACAATTACAATTAAATTAAAACGTCCCGTCGGATGATCGGAATACCTTCGATGATGTAACCTACGTGTTGCTAACGGGATTTCCCACGGTCTAAATGAAAGTGTGGAACTCATTCAACTGAGTTTAGCAAATTCATCCTGACTAAGTGAATCCGATAAAAATAATGATGCCTAAGGATGGAACCGCGGGATCTTAACCGTGTCGTTATAATCAACTTTAAGATTTGTTTTAATTAAAACGTAAAAAACACTGGAAATTAAGATTTTCTCTAAACCAAAACACTTTTCTCATCCCCTCGATTTATGACTTCTAAAACTAAAACTCGCAACAACAAGGAGCTCTGAGCATGGTGGGCAAAGACGACCATCGTCATCACAGAAACCTCGAGTCTACTTCAAGCAAAACTTTCCTAGAATTAAATAACAAAGCCATAGGACTTCGAGGTAGTTTCGCCTAGTGCAACATAAATCCTCAACTCTTCGTTAGCACTTGCATCGCAAATTAAGCCCTAACCGGCCTTAGGATTCCGAGGTAGTCGTCCGGTACGACAATAAACCCTCACATCTTCGAGGCTATTTCGTTTGATTTCATCATACAAATATAAGCCCTAATTAATTAAAATCGGCAAGATCAAAACATTTAGATAAATATTAGGACTTTCCTAAACTCAAGCCAAACAATAGTGATAGTCGGAAATTACCGAAGTTCGCTTCGAATCCGTGATTTCTCCTACTTTTCTTCCTTTCGATTCCCAAAACAAAATGTTCCAAATTCGATCCATTCCCTATCGAAATTCCAAAATTCAACTTTCGAAAACTTAAACTTCGAAATCTTTGAGAGCTAATTATTGATTATTATCGAGAGTTTTCTAGTGATTCCCATCACTTAAGATGTAATTAACTATGTGGCTTCGCCCTTATAAGGAATTTTAAAGAACCCATGTAATATAAACCCCGTTTAATGCTTTCATATTAAGCAGTGGAATTTATTTGGCTTATAAAATTGGTTCGCTGCACCAAACGGATGTCACAAATCTTCTAGTTTATTTAATCGAGCCCCACCGTCAAGCAAAGGTGTCTATCCTTAGTGATAGATACACTGGCTTGTGTGCGGTGCTCGTTTATATAAACTATTCGGGATGTGAGATCGGTTTGATCTCATATCTTAAAACCTTCAAATTTAAAATTATTTTCAAAATCAAATACTACTTTTCAAAATTATTTATTTAAATTAAATTAAAAATTCGCCGACAACTTCGTTAGCGACCCCTTTTCAAAATAAAACACACAACCTAAAAATATGCCGACAACTTCGGCGACTCCGCCGGGGACAATTCCTCTCTCCATTATAATCGATAATTTCGCTTTCAAAAATCGCAGTAGTGTATCCATGTCCTTAATGGGTCAAACTACTCTTCTTCGCCGTTGGAATACTATGTTCATTTCTACCTCGACAAGTATAACCAACATTCTCTCTGGATTTAGGAGCCACCGCTTGGACACCCCTAAACAGAGAGGTTCCGAGATCCTTTTACCTCATTTCGAGGTGGGGCGGACCCCCAACAGTGTGGTAGCTCAGAGTGATCCTTCGAGTCGAGAAGTCTTGCATAAGACTTTCTTTTCCTTTCCAACTCCGAATCGGATTCCTTACCTTCTCTACACTCGAACATTCCGTTCTAAATAAACGAACCCTCTAATAAATGATTCTTTTAACAAATGATTCCTTCTTATAAATACATGAACAAGAATGTGTTCGACTCTTTTCAATTCCTTTCTTTCGTCCTAAAGAAAGAAGCATAACTTGGCCGACGACCGAACTACTCGGAAATAAGCCCCAAAGCCGATTTTCCTTCACCACTGACTACTTGTCTATAAGGATGAGCCGCCCGATAATGGGATCATCCGATTCGACAAGGATTTAAAAACACGAATGTCAAAATCACCGACGTCTCCCTCTTTCGCACCGACGAACAAGGTATCCGAAGCCGAGAAGCCGCCGCTTCGAGTTCAAACTTAGGTCGACCCAAGAGTTTCCTCCTCTAAAAAGGGTCCCAACTGAGAGGAGTACTGCTGTCCGCAGGAGGACTGTTCTTACTAACCCCACTGGTCTAGTTGTTTCTGCACCTGCCCCGACTTCTGCCAAATTAAAGGGGAAAGAAATCCGCAGTTACGGTAAACCCGTTACCATGGAGGGTACAGCATCTTCCCGCGAGACCTTCGTTTTCGAAATCGGGTCCAGCTCAAAGATGCCATCACCGACAAGGACCCAAAGAAGAAACAAGCAGAAGGATCGCCGCAGAAGCCGTAGCCGCCGAAATCGCTTTCCCGGAGGAAATCCCGTAATCGCCGTAATATACACCGCCGCTGTAACATACACCGCCGCCCGAATACATACCACTTTTGGGAGGAAGCAGGTTCCATCCCCTCTCCGCCGCAAGGACGAGGAAAATGTTCGCAAGATCGTCGCCACGTTACCTCGCCCCGCATATTACAACGATAACCGCAAGAAAAGGACTAGAACTACGCCGTTCGCTCGACCGCAAACTTTGGTAGAAGTTAGCAAAGAAGGAAAACCGCCCCGTATCGAGATTCTACGGAGGATGTAGCGCGCGCCAAATCCCGTCTCGGCCCCGAGTAGAACCCGCCATCATGACAGTAAAAGCCAAGTAAAAGAATGAAGGCTAGTCCGCCCGTCGTCGTCTCGTGATTACAGACAGTGAGGATACCACCTTCCAAAGCATTCGGCCGACAAACCATCCGGTCCTAGCACCTTCCGCCGCTAGAAGGATGGTAATGGCGTCCCTACTACCGGGCGCCGAGATCGAAACAATGTACTCAAGAAAGAAAGTCTCGCCAGAGACTCGAATCCAAGAAAGTGCTACCGCGATAAAGGGGACTCGTGAAAAGGGGACCCAAGCAACTATCGCACGACAACCGCGAGGACACACGTAAAGCCCCGCTAGAAGATGCCATGGAAAAGCCGAGAACCGATATCCGACGATCGGGCAAAAGAAAGAGAAGAAAAGTTCTGAGACGAGATCGATTCATCGAATTCATGGACGACGAATATGCGTAAATCAATATGGTCGAAACACGAGCTTCATCGCCTTCGTAAGGTGCTCCTCGCAACTACAGAAAGAGACGAGCCAGAACTGATGAGAAGGCAGCTTCAGGAGAAAGACGACACGATCGCCCAAATGGCGAAAAGGATGGAAGAGATGGCTATAGCTCTAGCCACTCTCTAGAGTCAAATGCAACCACAAAGAGAGACACCCCGCAGGTCATTCACATCGTAGACGGAGGAAAGTAGATTACATCCGTCAATGGGGATGATCACCGAAAAGGATACAACACAAAGTATGATCCCCGAAAAGGATATCAAGAACTTAGCGGAACAAACAGGTGCGAGAAGCCTTAAGCACAATCGAAGAGCGGGACATCCATTCGGACGGTAGACCTTACCCGAAGAATTCGACGCCGTCCAATACCCAAAAGGCTTCGTACCACCTCTCGTTCAAGACCTTCGACGGAACCGGAACCCCGACAAGATGTCGCACACTTTCGTGCCGCTGATTGCAACGCCGCGGAGCGATGCATTACTCTTCCGACAGCTCGTCGCCAGCTTGTCAGAATCGCCTTCGACCGGTATGTAGAATTACTAAATGGCTCTGGTGAAGACGTTCTCGCAGCTAGAGAACCTCTTCATCAAGCGATTCGCCGAGCTCGCACCACATCACTATAGGTGATTTAGTGGTAGAGAAACAAAGGCCGAACGAAACTTTGGTGGATTACATACTCGATGGAGGAACTTAAGCATGAAGTGTGAACCACAACTACAAGAACAACATGCGCCAGCATCTTGCTTAAAAGCATTCACGGCCCGATAAGCACTTCTCCTCAAAGGATTCACTATTAAGACTTTCGAGAAGTTGTTAAGCTAAGGCCGAAGCTTGCAAGAAGAGGCGAAGCAATTAAGTTTCGCCGACAAGACTCGACAAGCAAAAGCCCGTGAAGACTTTCGAAAAGAAATCCGGATCGTCGCAAAGAACTGACAAAGGCAAGCAACCGATGCAAATACCACCGTAACGGCCGCAAAGAACCACAACGAATTACCAACGAACTCCGGCCCACTGATCAGTCATCTCCACAAGATGAACAACCTCCTCGCCAGCAACGTACATTAAGGGAGCTTCGAGCAGCAGAATATCCGTTCAAGAATGAAGCGCTGCCGAAAATGTTCCGTAGTCCGATGAAGACTCCGCATTTCCAACCGCCGTAGCCTAAGAGACCGGGAGGAAGTCAACAAGAAAAGTGATCCCAACTTTCGCCCTTATCACCTGGATGTCTCGGGCACAAGATGTAAGATTGCATTACCTTCAAAAGTCGGCTCAACGACAACCTTCTGGAAAGGGAATATAACGATCCCGAAGGAGTACATGAAGGAACCCCGTAAAGGAGGTTCCGTCAATGTTATCTCAACCGATCCCATCATTCCGATAGATCCCTATACGACTAACGATGGATGGACTACCGTCGGACGAGGTCTTCAAAGAAGATTTTAGACAAGATCCAAACCGCCCTTGCGAGCCTCAATTCGTAGTTCGAGACCTCGTTAAGCCGGTACTATCACTCGCGATGTAAGAACCACCTCAACAGAGGCGATCGAAGAAAAGAAGAAAATCGACGAAGAAGAGAGGACCGAGACTCCTAAGGCTGTACTAGGGGCCGCTTATCCTAGGATAGTTGTTTCCGATTCTGGGAGAAATCCCTCGAACCTCCCGATTTTGTATGATTATCCGCTCACTTCGTGGGATCATATAATGATAAGGGTGATGGCGTTGGCTACGTTTTGACCGTTTCTAACGATTACGTAACTAGCGACAATCCGGATATCGATTTCGATACCAACGACAATTCTCAAATCATACACGATCTCGACGAGCAAAATAACGAAGAAGACATCCATCAAGGAGGCTACGAGAGTTCAACAAGCAACCGGATCTATCTCGCGAGTTTCGAGGAGCTCCAACTACGATAGAAGTTAGAGCCTTCGCATTCGAAGATAATCCGAAGGGCCCGTCATTCCAATTCAAAGAGGAGACACCGACAAGCTCAACACTAGATTCGAAGAAATTACGAAGTCAAACTTAAGAAGTGGAAGAGTTCTACCTCCGAGAATGGGTCCAAAGGACAAAGGAAAGGAGTGGTTTGCTCGTGAAGAACCAACCCCGACGAAGAAATACCCATTCGAGAAGAAATCGAGACACATGGAAATAAAGTGACTACAACGTGCTAGCCCATCTTAGGAAACTACCGCCAAACCGAGTATCTACGATGCTCTCATCTTATCAAAGGAGATGAGAGAAGCTCGATCAAGGCCTTACTTCGATCCGGAAATTCCGCTTAGCTCAAATGGCCTGAGATTCCTTGATGAGGTTCGTTCGTTAAAGGAACAACGAGGTGTTACCTTCACTGACAATGACCTACTACTCGGGATGCGAGATCACAACCGACCATCAGTACATCTCAGCTTACAATCGGAAAATTTACACTCTCCGCAGTATTGGTGGATCCAGAGAGCATCAATCAATATAATGAGTCTTCGAACACTAAGATACTTGGAAATCGATGCTCGCGAGCTCGAGGCCGACAAAATGTTATTAAGAGGATTCAACCGTAAAGGAGAAAGAGCCTCTGATCAATAACACTATCGATGAAGACCGGTGACTTAGCAAAGACAACCGCAAAATTTCACATAATCGATTCGTAAACGTCGTTCAACGCTCTACACGGCCGACCATGGATACATGAAAACAGTGATGGTACCATCATCTCTACATCGCTGCATCAAATACTACGATGGAGGGGAACAAGGCATCAAAGGTGATTTACAACCATTCTCCGTACATGAGATCGGAATCCATGAAGACGCAGCCTATTATGCACCTCCAAAGAAAACAATTTTCTCCGTAGATACCGTAACAAATGAAGCAAAGAAAGTTCGTGACAACGAAGAACCCGAGTTCTAAGTCCAACAGCCACTCACCACTCCCTTCCGGCGAGATGGTGAAGGTTTCTCCACAACTCGCATCCGAGGTCGAGGCCGGGGACGAGGCCGTGGTAGAGACGTCAGGACACTGGACAGAGGAAACCACCATCAATGTCGATCGGGAAGATAAGCTCGAAGAAGAAAAAGAAATCAAACAAGAAGCAATGACAATAAGTCGAAAAAGCCGCAATTCAAGATCTCTCTCGAAGATGAGAAGAATGAAGAATATAAATCAATGTACGAGAAGATTAACCACTACGTACATACTATGACCCTAACCCCGGTTCATTCTAACAAGATCGAGGGTATGGTGGTCAAAGAGGTACGTAACGACGCGTGCAAGGCCAATCAAGTTCTACCGTGGTGCTTCTTCCTCCAAAACTGAAAATAATGTACAACTCGAAGATGTCACTTCATCGAATTAATGGAATTACCTTTCGAGTGGTACTCTCCCCGTGTTCAAAATTTAATTCAACGTGGTTTCTTACCTCGACAATGACAAAAGGCCAATCACAACATTTTGAAAAATTATGGAATAATTCCTGCCGTCCACCCAATTCAAAGCATGGTCTCGGATTCGCACACAGTAGGTCGCCGACGATATTGAATTTTGCTTGGTTGTCACTTGCGAGTCCAATGAAAACCGCATGGAAACTACAGTACGAACTCGAAGATTTACAAATCGGAGATGCCTCACCGTAATTCGAAGAAGAAATCAAATCTACAATGATGAGTTAACGCAAGTTAACTTAGGTACTAGCGAAGAACCTAGTACCTACCTTTGTTAGCTCCTTACTCAATAAAGAAGACTCCGAAGAAATAATCAAGTTATTAATGTAATTTAAAGACCGCTTTGCTCTGGAACTACGACGAGATGCCAGGATTAGCTCCGTAGGTCATGTACCATAAGCTAGAGTGGATCCCTACTTCGTCCCGACCGACAAGGTCCTTAAGAATGCGTCTAGAAATCGAACAACAAGTCATAACCGAAGTTAAAAAGCTAATAGACGCTAAATTTGTCCGTGAAGAACAATACCCGACATGGCTAGCCAATGTGGTGCCGCTAGAAAGAAGAATGGTCGTATCGAATTTGTGTGGACTTCGTAGATTTAAACAAGGCATGTCCAAAGGATGAATTCCCTCTACCGATCCCTGAACTAATGATCGACATTGCTTCGACACATGAGATATTTTCATTCATGGATGGATCTTCGGATACAACCAGCATAAAAATGGCTCCGTAAGATGAAAAGCTTACAAGCATTCGTAACGCCGATCGAGTATTTTGCTGACACGAAGGATGTCATTCGGACCGAAGAACGCAGAGCAACCTACCAGAGAGCAATGACAAGAATTTTTGATGATCTCATCCACAATCAAGTCGAATGCTACGTGGACGATGTGGTCATCAAAAGCAAAGTAAAGGAAAACCACCCGTATGATTCGAGAATTGTTTTCGAACGATTAAGACAATTTAACCTTAAGATGAATCCCTTAAAATGCGCCTTCGGTGTCACCTACGGAAATTCTTAGGATTCGTTGTCCGACATCGTGGAATCGAAATCGACCCGAAAAGATTAAAGCTATCTTAGAGATGCCGCCTCCCAAAACCTTAAAACAACTACGATCTTTTCAAGGAAATCGGCATATCTTCGACGCTTTATCTCAAACTTGTCTGTAGGTGTCACCTTCTCGCACTAGTTAAAAAGGACGCCAAATTTATTTGGGAAGAGAAATGCCGTAAGGCCTTCGAAGACATTAAACAATATTTAATGACACCTCCCGTCTTAGCAACTTCTAGCCTCGTGTAGACCAGTCGATACTTTACACCGCGGCTTAGACGACTCTCTCGAGCCCCGTCGGCCTGTGTCAATGATGAGGGTAAAGAAAATGCTCTTTACTACTTAAGCCGTCGTTTACTTCCGACGTAAGTAAGGTATCCCGCAATCGAAAAGCATTGTTTGGCCCCGATCTTCGCCGCTCAAAAGCTCGTGCACTACATGCTTTCTCATAAGGTCAACCTCGATCTCGAAGTTTAATCCATTGTAATACTTCGATGACTCGTCCAACACTTTCCTGCAGACTTGCCGTATGGTCAATGATATTATTGCAATTCGATATAACTTTCGTGCCTCTTCGTGCCGTAAAGGGACAAGCCTTAGCAGTACTTCCTCGCAAAGACACCCTTTCGCCGCCGAATCTCCTCTCAATGACGATCCGCCCGATGAACAAATAATGAATCTAGAAGACCTTGATGATCGACGTTGGGAATTATATTTCGACGGAGCATCTTCAAGACACAAAGACGAAGAATCGCAAGTGATAAGTGCTCCGTGAAGGCAGAATCGACTAATCTTTATAACACCTGAGCGGGGATGTTAAGATACTCCTACCACTCGACGTAACCGTGTATAAACAACGAAGCGTAATACGAAGCCCTCATAACGGACCGGAATTAACCATTCAAATGGGGATAACAGACATCAACATCTACGGGGATTCACAGTTAATCATTCGACAGTATCACGGACAAGACAGAATTTTAAAGCCAAGACTCGAGCACTACTTCCAAGCATGCCATACAAGCTGTTGGAATGCATTCCGAATGTAACGATCTACACAATTCCCGTAAAAGAAAATGCTTTAAGCAGATGCTTTAGCCCGTCTCGCAAAAGAATTTGCTCGTTTACAAGATGAATCAAGAAGTGCTCGGCTCATGGACGTCATGTCCTATCACAACCGACATGGACACCATACACAAATCGAAAAAGAAAAAGAATCAGCTGCAAAGAAGTGATGTAAAACACAGAAGATCGGCGATAGCCCATTGATGGACTACTCGCAAACAGAAAGCTACTGCACGATAGGTCGCTAGCCCATCGTATCAAGAAAAGAACTCGTCTTACGCATTAATAAACAACACATCAGTACGAAGGTCTTTCGATCAAATGCGGCTAAGGTGCCTAAGCGGGTCCGAGGCCCGTGAAATTGTTAAAGAGGTACATTCAGACTCTCGTGGCGCTCACCACGGGTCCGAAGATGAAGATGAAAATTAAAAGACTAGGGTACTACCGGCCCTCGATGATGACCGACCGCATGAAAATCGCCAAGAGCCGTCACCAATGCCAAGTGCACGGAGTGGTTCTACACCAACCTCCAAATGTGCTACATCCGACAATTGCGTCGTGGCCATTTGAATGTTGGGGTACGTATATAGTGGTCCGATAGAACCACCATCTTCAAAAGGACATCGCTTCATTCTTGCGGCTACATGACTACTTTTCCAAGCGGGCGAGGCAGCTCCACTTAGAGAAGTGAAAGCACACCACGTGCTACGCTTTTCAAGAACCAAGTTGTCTACCGTTTCGGGTGCCGCGCAGATCATCTCGTATAATGGTCCGCATTCGAAGCACGCAAATCAATAATTTCGTCAGAGACACGAATCGACTCGCGATACTCAACAATTTACTACCCAAGAGCAAACGGCCTCGCCGAGGCTTTTAATAAAACTCTCGTTCAAATCTTAAAGAAAACCTTGGACGATAATAAGAGAAATTGGCACGAGAAGTTGTTAGAAGCCTTGCGGCCTACCGGACAACCTTTAGAACTCCTACTCAAGCTACACCTTACGCTCCGGTGTATGGGTCCGAGGCAAGCGTTACCTTTAGAGGTTCAGCCTTCCTTCACTCGTAATTGCAGCTGCAAATAAGATCACGACGAAGAGAACGCCAAATTACGACTAGAAGAATTAGAAAGCCCGGAAGGGTAAAGGCTTGCACCGCAACAAAATTTAGAACTATACCAAGCTAAGATGGTTCAAGCCCACGACAAACCGGGTCCGCCCAAGAACCTTCAAAGTCGGTGACTTAGTTCTCGTTCTCAAGAGACCTATTCTCGCACACCGCAAGATAGGGAGAAAATTTGAACCCACTCGGGAAGGACCGTTCATGGTCGAAGCAAAGATACTCGTGGAGGTTCCTACTAGCTAATGAATCGCCGTGGAGAACGACATATGCTTCCGATCAACTGACGATACTCGAAAAAGTATTACGCTACCCGATGTTTCGAAGGAATGAATTCTTCATCCCTAAGAAACACGGCGAAGTAATTACTTATGATCGGGTCCGAACCCAAAAATAATAAAATGTGCTAAAATAAATAAAGTCATGATAATTAAGTTTTCCTTTGTTTTCTTTTCCAGATCGTAATCTCTTCCCCGATCTTATCCCATTTCATTCCCGTTAAATTTGAAAAATAAAAAATAATATAATAAAAATGTCTTTGATAAACATTTTCTTAATGTTCTTGTTCTTAGTACAGCCTCATGATCATTTTCCTTGTCTTTTCGCACGGAAATGTCGAACGGCGGTCTGGTCCCGAACTTTAAGAATGGCGTAAGCCTCGCACTCGATGAAAAGAGGGTGAAAGATGGAGGGATAATCGAGATCGACTCGGATTTCGCACCGCAGCTCTACAAGACGAGGAAAGTGACCGGGTCCCGCTGACCGAGAAGAACCGCCTCGGCAGACATGGATGAAAGTAGGTGGCCCAAGCCACCAATCCAAAGAAGAAGAAAAGAAAAGCAAACACCGAAGAAGACAAGAAAATGAAGTCCGTAGTCGCTACAGCAGAGGGCAGTTTGCCGCCGCCGCGCCCACAGAGATTCAAGAAGTTCTGAGAGCTACCTCACAAAGAACGCAACGAAGAAATAAGAATCGCCGTATCCGTAAGATGTTAACAAAACTAGCCGCGGACCGCGCTACGAGACAGCTTGCTAATGCCAAGACATACACTTCAAGGACACCGGCTCTCCAGAACTCCGAAGAAAGGAGGCCAGCCTCCTAGGATAACCGTAAAGGACCGTAGAAATCTCCGTAAGATCGAAGAAAGAAGGCTACCACGCCACCGGATAGAACCACCAGTCGATGCATGATCTTGTCGTGTGAGCAACCCCGGGGATGTCCCGATGTGCATCATCCCCGAGGAGCCGAGGTATGCAGGAGAACGCGAAGGGATCGAACCGTATATCCCACAATATGTCACCAGTGCCTCGCCATCTCGCATCATTCCGAATACGAGCCGGAGAGAATGCGTAATGTCGAAAAGAAAACCTTCGAATACTTCGAGAGAATTAAAGGCAGTAAGAATCAATATACTAGAGGGCCTCGAGCTACATACGTACGTATTCTCGTAGTATGAACAACAAAGAAATCGTGGATTGCATCCGGATTTGAAAAGAATGGGCCGAGCAGGCCGCCCGAGGGAAAACACATACTCGAACCCCGGAGATGGATGCCGTGAAGGGAAGAATCACAATACAATGCGGATGCCGCTACAACTTTTCGGAAGACAGAAGGGAAATCCACCGGAATACTCCGTCATGGGTAAGTGGATCCGATGCCATTAGTCATCAAGAGAATGGTAAAGAGATCGATAACATGGAGGGTACTACCACAGATCGCATACCCAATACCGCATTATTAACATCTACAAGCAGGTGACCGCATACCCCCGCACATAGATCACCATGACTTTGTCGACCTTCGCACGCTTCCTTTCCCGAACGAGTGTAACATCATGTTCGTGATCCGACCTCCGGATACAGCTCCAGTGTGAGTTCCGAGGGCCGCTGAAGAAACCTTTACCGTGAGGTTCCGTCATGATACCGAAGGGCAACGGAGCGTGATATCGCTAAGCATTGCATACCAGAGTACCAAGGAAGCGGATCTCGCTTACTTTCGAAGAATGGACGACAAGAAGACACCTTACCATTTCCAGCCTCGTACCCGGAGTTAGAGAGCCTCCGGCCTACGAGCCGCGAGTTACATGGAAAATATCACACCTCCAATGTACATCCATACGGCATCCTCGCCAAGGATGGCTTGGAAGGTGATGTTATCGACCATGTACCCCACTATTCGTACATGGATTTCTCGACAGCATGCTTCTTTAGATGGACCAACAAAGATCATACATACTCCGTTTTGAAGTCTACATACGGATTGTATGAAATGTATTCCGATCGGAAGCCAGTATGATGTATCTTCAACATGATCGGAATGAAAGCGACCATGTCACATTTTCGGGCCTTCACCTCTTTTGTGAAAATCGACTCGGAAACGCCATTAAAGTTAAATGAACTTCGAACAAAGAACGCAAAAGAAATAAAGAAGAATAAAAGAAAACTTTCCTAAAAAAAAAATCTTAAAAATGTCGAACACCAAATTCACATGAACATTAAATAAACGATAAAATAAAATTAATCATTAAAAGACAAACAAAATCAACATAAATGTTAAATCAAATCTCAAATCAAATTCTCAATCAAATTTCAATTTCAATCTTTCCAAATTTCAAATCAAGTTCTCAATCAAATTTAAACTAACTCGATCAAATTTCAAATTTGATCTTCCAAATTTCAAATCAAATCTTAAATCAAATCTCAACCGAGTTCAAACTCATCCTTCTAAATTTCAATTCAAAATTTCCGAGACCGTACCTAAATTCCGCCTCATTCCGAGATCGATACCTAAATTTCGATTCTCATCCGAATTGATACCTAAATTTCAATTCTAAACTTTCGAGACTGGTACCTAAATTCCAGTTCTCATTTGGAGGTCGGTACCTAAATTCCGACTCTCCTTTCGAGATCGATACCTAAATTTCGATTCTCTTCTGAATTGATATCTAAATTTCATTTCTAAACTTTCGAGACTAGTACCTAAATTCCAGTTCTCATTTCGAGGTCGGTACCTAAATTCTGACTCTCCTTTTGAGATCGAT
>JAKZJZ010000245.1:0-60993 GCA_022702705.1 Papilionanthe hookeriana x Papilionanthe teres
ATTATAACGACACCGGTTAAGATCCCACGGCTCCATCCTTCCAGCATCATTATTTTTATCGGATTCACTTAGATCCGTATGAATTTGCTAAACTCAATCGAATGAGTTCCACACTTTCATTTAGACCGTGGGAAATCCCGTTAGCAACACGTAGGTTACATCATCCGAGGAATTCCCGATCATCCAACAGGACGTTTTAATTTAATTGTAATTGTAGTTTTGTGTTATGTTTGTGATTAAATTTTGAGTTGTTTTATATTTTGAAATGTTGTGGCGGTGAATTTTATCTTGCAATGACTTTTAATTTAGTTTTGGTTTTAGTTTCAGGGACTATCCTAAAGGTGTGGGTTTTCATGCAACAGTTGTTTATCATGCAAGAAAAATAAGTGCGATGCGATTAAATAAATTGCAATAAGGAAAATTGCAATAAAATAAAAGCGTACCTGGAGGGTCTTCCCGTCATCCCAAGCTGCACTTAAAACACAATTAGAATATTTAAGCAAGTTCCTAGGTAAAGCTAAGGTAAGGGTTATGATTTTCTACCAAATTCCTAATCCTATAGCTAGTCATTTCCTATGACGTCTAGGTTCTTTGTGTTTTGGTTTGAAGACGATTTTCTTCATCAAAGAACAATTGAGTTCAATTGTTCTTATAAACATCCTATCATATTGAGAAAGTGTTTAAGAAGAATCTTAAACATCTTTTCAATATTGCTAGAATTGTTTTAAGTCCAAATGAATTCAATTACACGAATGAATTAATCGTCCGAGGTTTAGTTAAGTTTTGTTATTATCTTACTCAGTGAACTAGGATATTTGAATGTCCTATAAGTGAAGTAACATTTCATTTCATATCCTGTTTAGGAGTTATGATAACTAAAGCTTTCGAGGGTAAATTGGTATTCAAATGATTTATGATTTAGTTTAATTTCAATTAATTTGGAATAGTTGTTCAAGTTATTTTAGATTTATTTTGAATTCTTTATGTCTTTGGTGATGTTATATTTAACTTAATTTAATTTAATTTAATTTAATCTTTAATTTAATTTAATTCAATTTAATTCAATTTAGTTTGATTTGATGTCACATTAAATTAATTTGATTTGATTTAATTTTAATTTAATTCAATTTAATTTAATTTAATTTTAATTTAATTTAATTTAATTTGTTTATTTAATTTAATTTAATTTAATTTAATTCATTTAATTTAATTTAATTTAATTTAATTTAATCCAATTTAATTTATTTAATTTAATTTAATTTTTAATTTAATTTTATTTTTAATTTTAATTTAATTTAATTTAATTTAATCCAATTTAATTTACTTAATTTAATTTAATTTTTAATTTAATTTTATTTTTAATTTTAATTGAAATTTTAAAAGAGTTTAATAATTTAATTTTAGTTTAATGATTAAGTCTTTTAATGTTTTGAATTTGAGTTATCATTTTAATTAAGAATTGAATATTAATGAGGTAATTAATTTAGGGATTTTTAAATTAAAGAATAAATATCTTCCTAATAATATCCCTATTTTAATAATTCCAATTTTATTATTCCTCCAAATTTAATCAATTATTTAATTAAGGTTTAATCATTTTAAATTGCTCAATGGGTTTCTACCCCTTTAATTATTTAAATTTCAATCATCCAAAGCAGATTAGGATCAAATATTTTACTTATTAATTTTTTTATTAAACCTAAAGTTTTAATTAAGGATTAAAAATTTTAATTACCACTTTACCCTTTAAGCTTAATAATTTCATAACTCACTAAATTGAACTCAAATGAACTTAAAATTTTTATATGACTTCACTCTTATGTCAATAAAGACATGAGAGGAGAAAATGTGATTTTTCTGTATTTAATTTATTTATATAATTATTTTTGGTAGAAAATAGAGATTTTCCAAGGAAAATTTAATAACAAGACCAAGGGAAAGTTTCTGTCCTTAAGAAAATTAGGGGACATTTCTAATGACCAGAGGACCACTTGGACCAATTTTGGTGATTTTTTGAATTATATTATTTTTATTATAATTATTTTAAATTTTGGAGTGTTAATTAATTTAAAAATAAAATAAATGTTGAAAAATGAATTTTATATTTTTCAATAATCTCTCTGATATCAAGGAAATCAGAGAATCAAATTTTGCAATTTTCTGATTTTTCTATGATTTATTATAATTATTTTAGTGAAAATGCTAGAAAATACATTTTTTAATTTTAAAATTACCCTAGAGCTTTAAAATTTAATATCTCACTAAATAGACCTAAGAAAAATATGGGGTTTGTTCCTAAGTGATTAAAATTCAAAATATGACATTTTGGTGAATTTTATTATTTTTGTGATTTTTATTATTTTTTAATTATTAAAATATTAAAATAATATTAAAAAATCAACTTTTTTAGAAAATTGAAATTTTAATTTTCTTAAATTCCCTGATATCAGAGAGGCTCCAAAACCAATTTGGTGAATTTTTAAAAAGTATTTTGAAAGTTATGAATTTTTAAAGTTTAAATTGACTAAATGGCTTAATCAACCCAATTAGTAGGGCTAACCAAGTCCAATTAACTTCAAATTTTTATGGTGGGTTCCTCTGATCCTAAAGGTCAATGGAGAATTGATTTCAAGTCAATTTGATGTATGGTTAGCTCTAATTAATTAGGGTTCTATTTTGGATGTTTAAGCCAATTAGGGTTGTTTTAAATGAACTAACTCAAAACCTATTTTTCCTAGGGTCCTCTGGTCATAAGGAACATCACCAAATTTTTCTAGAATTTATTTCACAACATGATATTTATTAGAATTAAAATACTCAAAACAGTAACATGAATTTGAAAAATCAATAACTCTTCATAGGGATGGCCTCTGACTTTGGAAAATTCAAGGAATGTTCCCAAATTCAGAGGCTTCAAAAGCCCTATGGTCTCATGCCATGGTGAATTGTATACATGCATGGAGAATTAAAAATATGCAGAGAGTAAATAAATTATTAAAAATAAAATACTTGATGAAATTAAATGATTTCTTTTCCACATTATTCTCCTCTGTTCACTGAGCAAGAGGGTATTTTTATTTTATTTTTCTGATTTTTCTACACAAAGTTATGAATTTTTGAAGTTTAGGGAATTAAATAAATAGAAAATACCCCTAATTTTCTATTTATCCATGCGGCGCCGCGTCAACCTCGGCAGCTCCGAAACGCCGCGTGTCGCGCTCCCATTCGACGCCGCCATCTGACTCAGCAGCCCGGGCCCCGCGGTTCTCGTACCGTCTCCTGATCCGACGCCATCTGAGCCGTCCGTCCGCGCGTGTATTGAATGGATCGGCATCCGTTCATCGTCCCCAAGTGTCCTCACCCGAGAGCCGTCCACACTAAATCCATAATATCTCACTCGATACTCAATGGATTTTCATGTTCTTATGCTCTATGGATTCGTCTTGAAGAGACGAACACATCTATACGGTGATCATGCATTGAAATTAAAGCATTTGAAATGGAGAATCTCCGAAGCTCGGGATGAAGAATTAGCTCATACCTTTGCTCGGAGAAGTGTGGCTTCGATCCGAGGGTTGTTGCACCTTCGATTGGATCCCGCAAGCTTCGGATGAAGTCTCCCGGTCCGGTGAATTGTCTAGGTGGGATTTCGACCAAGCCCGATCACAAAGCTTGGAGGCCGGAGCAACCGGGTGGCCTCGGAGATGGGGCTTTTATCGGTGGACACCTTCCCTTGGTCCGGTGAAGGTGTAGAACCAATCAATTTGGGGATTGGCTCACTGTGGAGAAGTGTCCTGGTTTTGGGTGGAATTTCAGGTTGAGAAATCGGATTTTGTCACGTGGGGATTAGGGCAAATCGACACCTGGGATCAAGCTGCTCCGAGGGTGGAGAAGGGTTTGGAACAATTTTGGCGAGTTTCGGCAAGGTTTGTGCAACTCTTTTTTCATGGCCGTGAGGGGTGGTGTTTAAATAGGAGAGGGTGGAGGGCCTCCAGTGGAGAGTTAGGGCTTGGGATCGACTTGCTCTCGGCAAGAGAAGAACGACTCCAATGGCCACCGGGGATGGGGCAGCTCAGCAGGTGAGAATTCCAAGTTGGGCTCACATGTGAGCTCTCGGCCATGGTGTTTTCCGGCGGCCTGGTGGCTGGCCGGCCAGGCATTGGTCACCATCTTGTTCAGGTGGGTCAGGGCTGGGGTTTAGTGTAGGCAATTGGCAAATGCCATGTGTAAAGAACTTGGATTGAAATGGAATTGAGGGAAGACCATTTTGGGTTCAAATGAGTCAACCCATGGTTTTGGGCTAGGTTCACCACCCAAGGCCTCGGTCTTGGGCCGAAAAGGATCACTTGGGTCGCCCAAGAGAGAATGGTGTGGTCTCCATCCATGATGAGGTGGCTAAGCATGGTTTAGTGTGTGACATGCTTAAGGTAAAAAAGGGTTTAAGAAGGATTAGGAAAGGGGGCCCTCCTTTAGCCATTAATGGCTTGATCACATGTCAAGCCTTCCATGGCTTCATGTGGCTTGTCCATGGCTCGCATGGCTCACCTTTGGCTTGGCAAAAAGTTTGGTCAATTTCATGAAAATGGATTTTAGGAATTTTTGGTAATTTGATGGAAATTTGTATGAAACTTGATTTGGAATTATTTGATGATGAATTTAGGACTTAGGTAATGGCTTTAATTAAGTGGATGGCAAATGGAGATGTCATGTGGGCTTTAGGGTAGATTTTGGGCCTTTTGAAATGGTTTTAGATGGGCTTTTAAGATGGTTTAGGAAAGTGGGCTTTTGGATTTTAAAATGGATTTTGGGATGAAATATTGTAAAGAGGTTGGGCCAAATAATTGTTGGTTTTGGTTTAGGGATGTATCATGAGTGATTTGAAATGAATTTGAGGTGGTTTGAGTTTGAATTGAGTTGAATTTGGGTTCTTTTGGTGAATGGGCCAATATAGGTCCAAGTGGGCCAAGTTGGGCCAATGTTGGGCTAGGGTTGAAATTGATGTAAAATTAATGTTGATAAATGTCTATGGGAGTGTTTCAAAGAGGTTTTGACTTTGGTTGGGCTTTGATTTTGGGGTTTGGGCCCATTTGGGTTAGGTTTGGGTTTAGGTCAAAATTGGGCCTTTTAGCTTTGGGTTGAATTTGAGTGGGGTTTGGGTCTAAATGTTGGGCAAATAATGTTAGTGTTTTGTTTGTGGGAATGTTAAGGAAGGTTTAGAAAAGGTTTGGGGTTAATTGGAGTTGAATTGGGTGAGTTTGGGTTAGGTTTGGGTCATGGGTCCAAATTGGGCTTTAAGGCCAAAAGTGAAATTGGATCCAAATGTCAATCAAATTGGACTTGGATTTGGTCTAGATTGGTGTTGGGAATGTTGAATTGAAGTTTAGAATTGAGTTGGACCAGAATTTTGGTCAATTTGATAGGTTTGGTTTGACATTGGGTTCACTTTGGGTTAAAATGGGTCAAATTGGGGGTTTTGACAAAAGTAGGGTAAATTGACAAAATTAGCCCATGATGTAGTTTGACAAAATGAAATTGGGAATATTTGGGATTTTCTGGAATTTTCTGGGAATTTTCTGAATTTTTGGATTTTTTGGGTCAAGTGGGGTATTTTGGGTATTTGGAGGGTATTGGGAGGTTTTCTTGGAATTTTTGATATTTTTGGGTATGGATGATCAATTTGAGTGATGTGGAAATGTTTGGAATTGATTTTGGGGGATTTTTGGTTATTTGGAAATTTTTGAGAAGTTTGGGTAATTTTAAGGGTTTTGGGTAAGTTGAGCTGGTGTAGGGTCCCAGGGGTAAAAAATTGAAAATTTGGAAAATTGAAGATTGGGTGAATGTAAGTGGAATGAAATCATTTTGGTTGAGCCATGAAGCCACATCAAGCCCACATGAGCCATGAAGCCACATCAAGCCCACATGAGCCATGAAGGGACTCATTTGAGGCATCCACTATGTTGTTCCTAACCCTCTTAGCCAAGGGCTTAGGGGTTAAGGACCATCCATGTGAATCACCTACATGAGTCAGGAGGTCAAGTTGGGTATGGGTGTGGTTTTAGGAGGTGTGTGAAAGTGTAGTGTATGTGTAAGTGTATGTGTAAGTCAGCCCTTCACTGCACCAAGGCCACCTAGGCGATCCTAAGGCCAAAGAGTCCTATAGGAACTCATCCTTTAAACTTCCACATTTGATTTCAACCCTCTAGGTGATTAGGGGTCTACAATCAAGTTTGTGGAGTTTGCAGGGAGTTAAGAAGTGGTTTGAATTTCTAAAAGGTGGATCCCAATTCTAGTCCTCTAAGATAGTCAAAGGAAAAGCCTAAGGCTAGATCCTAAGTACTAAAAAGAAGAAGAGAAGACCTCATCAAAAATGAGGTCAACACTCTCATGGCCGAGAAGGGGTGGTGTTTAAATAGGAGAGGGTGGAGGGCCTCCCAGGGAGAGTTAGGGCTTGGGATCAGCTGCTCTTGGCAAGAGAAGAACAACTACAATGGCCACTGGGGATGGGGCGACTACGACGGGAGAATTCCAAAGTTGGCTCACATGTGAGCTCTAGGCCATGGTGTTTTCCGGCGACTCGGTGGCTGGCCGGCCGGGCATGGGTCACCCTCAAGGTCAGGTGGGTCGGGTCGGGACTTGGTGCAAGCAATCGGCAATTGCCATGTGTAAAGGCTTTGATCCAAAGTAGAATGGGGCATGGCTAGTTTTGAGTCTAAATGGGTCAATCCACCCATTTGGGCTTGGTGCACCCCTCAAGGTGGCTTTGGATGCTGTGGGGGATCAAAGGGATCAGCTGGTTTGGCATGGAGAAGTCTCCATCCAAATATATTTGGATTAAATTTAAGTTTAGGTGAAACATGATTAAGGCTAATGAGCTTTAGGGATTAAGGAAAGCCCTCCCTCTTCTTACCCAATATGGCATGGTGGAGTGTCCAAGGCTCTCATGGCTCACATGTGGCTCATGCATGGCTTCATGGCTCACCTTTGGCTTGGAAAAGTTTAGTCAATTTCATAAAAATGGATTTTAAGGATTTTGGATAATTTGGTGGAAATTTGGATGAAGCTTCATTTAGAATTATTTGATCATTGGTTTAGGACTTAGGGATGATTTTAATTGAAAGTATGATGAGGGGAAATGTCATATGGGCTTTGGGACCAATTTTGGGCCTTTGGATGTGGTAAAAGATGGGCTTTTAAAATGTTTTAAGGAATGGGCCTTTAAGTTTAAAAATGAATTTATGGATGGGGATTTTGTAAAGAGGTTGGGCCAAATAATTGTTGGGTTTAGCTCATGGATGTGTCATGAGTGACTTGAAGCAAATTGGGGGTGATTTGGGTTTGAATTGGGTTGAATTTCGGCTCTTTTGGTGAATGGGCCAATATAGGTCAAAGTGGGCCAAGTTGGGCCAATGTTGGGCTAGGGTTGAAATTGATGTAAAATTAATGTTGAGAAATGTTTATGGGAGTGTTTCAAAGAGGTTTTGACTTTGGTTGGGCTTTGATTTTGGGGTTTGGGCTCATTTGGGTTAGGTTTGGGTTTAGGTCAAAATTGGGCATTTTAGCTTTGGGTTGAATTTGAGTGGGGTTTGGGTCTAAATTGTGGGCAAATCATGTTAGTTTTTTGCTTGTGGGGATGCTAAGGAAGATTTAAAAAAGATTTGGGGTTAATTGGAGTTGAATTGGGTGAGTTTGGGTTAGGTTTGGGTCATGGGTCCAAATTGGGCTTTAAGGCCAAAAGTGAAATTGGATCCAAATTTCAATCAAATTGGACTTGGATTTGGTCTATATTGGTGTTGGGAATGTTTAATTGAAGTTTAGAATTGAATTGGACCAGAATTTGGGTCAATTGGGTAGGTTTGGTTTGACATTGGGTTCACTTAGGGTTAAAATGGGTCAAATTGGGGGTTTTGGCAAAAGTAGGGTAAATTGACAAAATTGGCCCATGGTGTAGTTGAAAAAAATGAAATTGGGAATATTTGAGATTTTCTGGAATTTTCTGGGAATTTTCTGAATTTTTGGATTTTTTGGGTCAAGAGGGGTATTTTGGGTATTTGGAGGGTATTGGGGGGTATTTTTGGAATTTTTGGTATTTTTGGGTATGGATGATCAACTTGAGTGGAGAGAAATGTTTAGGAATGATTTTGGGGAATTTTGGGTGATTTGAAAATTTTGAAAAATTTGGGTAATTTCAGGAGCTTTAGGTAGGTTAGACGAGTGTAGGGTCCCGGGGTCAAAAATTAAAAATTTGGAAAATTGAAGATTGGGTAAATTTGAGTGGAATGAAATCATTTTGGTTGAGCCATGAAGCCACATCAAGCCCACATGAGCCATGAAGGGACTCATTTGAGGCATTCACTATGTTGTTCCTAACCCTCTTACCAAGGACTTAGGGGTTAAGGACCATCCATGTGAATCACCTACATGAGTCGGAGGTCAAGTTAGGTATGGGTGTGGTTTTAGGATGTGTGTGAAAGTGTAGTGTATACGTGTAGTGTGTGTGTAAGTCAGCCCCTTCACTGCACTGCAGCCACCTGTAGGCGGTCCTAAGGCCAAAGAGTCCTATAGGAACTCATCATTTAAACTTCCACATTTGATTTCAACCCTCTAGGTGATTATAGGTCTACAGTCAAGTTTGTGGAGTTTGCAGGGAGTTAGGAAGTGGTTTGAAACTCTAGATGGTGGATCCCAATTCTAGTCCTCTAAGATAGTCAAAGGAAAAGCCTAAGGCTAGATCCTAAGTACTAAAAAGAAGAAGAGAAGACCTCATCAAAAATGAGGTCAACATGCACTTAACAATAGACCCCAGGTAACACTTTCTAGTAACACATAAATCAATCCAAAAAATAAAAATAATGAATAAGATCAAGTTAAAGCTGTCTTACTGAGGAGTGGTAGAAATTGAAAACTAAAATTCAAAAAGAGATTATTGATTTTTGGGATTTAGATTTTATGAGCTCTTCTATAACATCGTTAGGAAATCTTCATATATTTTTAGTTGTGAATTATGTCTCAATGTGGAAAGAAGTAATAGTATTTCCTAATTGTGAGGTTCATAGTGTATGCAATTTTTTAAAGAAGAACATATTTTGCAGATATGGAATGCTTGGGGTAATAATAAGTAATGGGGGAGCCACTTTAGAAATAAAAAGATTGAGACATGGTTGGAAAGTATAGTAATAATAATAAAATATCCAAAGACTATCATTCTCAAATAAGTGGTTTAACAGAGGTATCTAATAGGGAGATAAAGAAAATCTTAGAAAATACTATTAACTCTAATATGAAAGATTAGACTTTAAGAGTTGATGATGTTTTATGGGTTTATGTCGGCCGTTAAAAGTTATAAGTTGTCGGTCACCGTAATAGATATCCCGTCGCTTTGTTTAAAATAAATTTAATTTAATATATGTTTGTGTGTGTGTATAACTTTGAAATTACGAGATCGAACTGATCTCATATATTCGATAGTTTAAATAAACGAGCACTACATCAAAAGCCATGCATCCACCCCGAAGAATAAACACATTATCCGATAATCGAGGCTTGATTAAATAAACTATAGAAATTATAATATTCGTTTTGATCCACAAAATCTTTATGTTGACTGACAAGTCCCCTATCCAATATGAAAGATCAGATAGGGTTTATATTAGGCTAGATTCTTAAAATTTCTTATAAGAGCAAGCCCATATATTTAATTACATCTTAGATAATTGAAGTCACTTAAGAAAACTCTAGATTTAAAACAGAAGTAATGTCTTCATGAATAAAGTTCAGGATTTTCAAGGTCGAACATATGAAATTCAAATGGGAAAGAATCAAATTGGAACAGTTATTATTGAGTCCAAAGGAAGAGAAGTATGAGATGTCACTGATCCTGAGGAGAACCTCGGTGACTTCCCAAACTATTCTATGGTTTGGCTTCAATTTTGAAGAGAAAAATGTTAATGTCTCATCCGATCGATTTTATTATTTAGAGTTCATATTTGTATGATATCGATTATACAAATGACCTCGAAGATAAAAAAAATTTTGTCTTACCGAACAACGACCTCGGAGTCCTAAAAAGAGTTAGGGCTTATTTTGCACGACAGAGTTGTGCAAAGGCCTAAAGATAAATTGATGATTTATGTCGTACTAGGCGGACAACCACAAAGTCCTATGGTTTATTTTTTAAAATAAGGAAGGGATTTACTGATGTTGATTCATTTGCTCTCTCGAAGATGTTCTTTTTTATGTCATCATCATGCTGCCCACGGTGCATGCTCCGAGCTCCTTGTTGAAGTGGCAGCTCTAATGTCTAATGTTTAAATAGTTTACCAAGTGTGTTTTAATGTTTAATTTTGTTGTTGTGATTGTTGTTCAAATGTTTTTTGGAGGAATTTAAGTTAATTAAGCTATACCGGTTAGGATCCCACAGTTTCCTCATTCTGGCATCATATTTTTTTTAGTTTCAATTAGTCTAAACAAGTTGTTAAGCTCATTTAAACAGAGGAAATCTTGTTAGCAGTCATATGTTGCCTCCTCTGAGTGATTCACAATCATCCAAAGATGGTATACTAAATTTAGTTATCTCTTTTTTGTTTTGAAAAAGTATTTAACTTTTAAAATTGTTTTTGTTTTATTTAGATTTTTGTTGTTCAACATGTTGATTTGTCTTGAGTTTTGCAGGTAAAGTAAACAAATGCAGGTAAGAAAATGAGATAAAGTAAAAAAAGGAAAGGAAATTGCATTGCAAAAAAATGTAAATGCGTACTTGTCATCTTTTCTCACTCCCGCTGAAATATTAGAACTTGCAGCATATATATATACATACATATATATATTATTTTGCTGGAAATTTATATGCGAATGACTCGAATCCCTCGGAGTAACTAGATGGGTGTCATTAAATACGAAGAGTTCAAGGACAATTTTGATCTCTTACTTTTCCATTCGACTAAATCAATTGAAGTTTAATAAGTAATGAATTATAAAATCCTAAGAATCTTTATTCGAGAGAATTTTGAGTCAAAAAGAAATTACTTTATTATAAAAGAAGCTCTGCCAAAAATAGTTATTATCAGAAAAACAAAAAGTGTGAAAGGCTTCAGAACTAAAAAATTGGACAACACATAAGAAGAAGAATGAGGTGTGAAAAATCAAAATTTTAAATATAAAGAATTTGTTGATTTCAAAATTCTTCTAATAAGATTCGTGGGATATTATATTAAGAGAATTGTTAAGTGAAATTGGAATAACTGATAAATCAGCAATGAATTTAAAGACATCTACAAAATGAAAATATTTTTTTAGACTTGGATACGAATGACGATGCCTACGTAGGCTAAGTGTGAAAACAATTAAAGGACATGGGCTAGGAAAAAGTACTCAAGGAAAATCTCATGTGGTCTGAATTTTGCAAACTTCATGTTTTGCATGGTTTATCTGGTCATTTTAGGATGACTACGTGAAAGCTCCTCGTATCAGATCGATTTGGTATGTCACGCCACATCATTCTTGATAGTGGCTTAGTCGGGGATTAAAAAAAGAGAGTCTGACAAGCTTTATAAAAAATATGTATGCCAAAAAATATAAATGGCATGAAAAATTCTTAGAGGTTTGGTGGGCATACGATACGACATACACCCACCCACTTGTTTGCGCTCTATACGTTGTCCTCCGGGTTCGAGGCATTCTTTCTTTTAGAAGTTGAATTCCCCTTGTTGTGGGTTTTCACGCACTTATTTTGTGCTCTATGCGTTGACCTCTAGGTCCCAGGTGTTCCTTACTTTGGAAGTCGAATTTCCTTTGTTGTGGGTTAGCACCTACATATTTGACTCTCCGTGCATCGACCCTAGGGTCGCTGTGACTCATCCCTAGAAAGATGGCTTGCCTTTTATGTGGGTTTCCACCCATCACTCTTACGTTTTATGCGTCGATTTAATCAGGGATCTTATAAAATTTTGAGATTTCCTTTTTAATTTTTTGTAACACAAGTAGTAAATCTCAAACGAAACTTAATGCTAACTTAGGCCACTCGATAACCCAAACTCAAACTTTATATTATGGTGGAAACCCTAGATGATTTCATGTTAAATGAACCAAAACATAAGGAAGTAATTATGCCATGTAATTAAGAGATCAATACATAAATTAATCATAAACCTTATGTTCAAATTTACATCATCCAATCTCAAAACTCATTATAGTATCCCTCATTTTTCTTCTGCTAGATAGTCTAAGTAGCTTTATTAGTTGGTGGTAGCTAAAATTTTAATTTTACAGCAAAAGTCAAGTCTTGAAATAATGTTAATTGAAATTTATAACCAAACTAAATTTAACTTGAACTAACGTTCCATTTTTTTATACATATATTTTTATTTTTTGTGTTAGCTCAGTGGGTTATACTTGTACACTACATATACATGATTTCTTAAGTAACTTTTTATGATGAGTACCAAAAATAGCATGGTTCTCTTTAATCAGACTGTTAGAAAAAAAAATATCTGCCCAACCTAAAAAAAATAATAATTTTAAGTAACTCAAAATAAAAATGAAAAAAGACAAAATCCATAGGATATAATCAGTAAGATCAACTAGAAATCATAATTATAAATGAATTTATGCAATGCATATTGATTTTATTCATTATTTTTGGTGCTTCACCCATTGCATATAAAGGAACATCCAACCAATGAGGATCGTCAGCCTTCTTGGGGAAGTTATCAATTACTCTAGATCGACCTTAAATTTGACTTTTTGTGCATGCATATATGCACTAGACTACACGTTGACTTTTAATATATAAATTAATTTAGTCTAACTAATAAAAATTGTAAATTGTAAATTTTGTATTAGCTAGTTACATATGTACCTAGGCTGCTTAATCTTCATAGTCAAGTCGTAAGTCTTAATACATCATCTCAACATATCCATCCACTTGTGCATGTGTTTGGCCTCATGATGTTGATGCCTGAGTGCATTTGCTAATAGCCCTCTGCATGTTGGTTTGTAAGTCAAGAAGGGTCATGCCAGATTTACACTCCTCGATAGGAGTTTTTCTAAGTTTCATTTTTTTTTCTACTTAGACTAGGTTTGACATTTATGCATGCATTTATAGAGCTCATTTTAGTCTAGTTTCTAAGACAGTCATGTAGACTTATTGTCATGGGATAAGTCACTGCTAAAGTATTTTCACAATCACTTATTGTCTGAATAAAAATCCTAAATTTTTAATAAAAGTGTACAATTTAAAATTTAAAATCAATCCCAACTTTTAAAACTTAAAACACAACTAACCATAGAATAGTCAGAACAATAATGAGCCCCTCAGTATCTTGTGTTGCCTACCATTCTTCCTTTAAACTTTCATAAGAGTTGTTCCAGTTCAAGCCAATTTAAACTTTCAAATAACGATGTGGAAATCAAATTTTATGATCTATTGAAATATATAAGTCACTATTTTAATCATGAATTTTCATAAGAGTTAATCTATTTTAAGATATAATTAACTCTAGAGGTTTGCCTCTTTAGGAACTTGAAGACTATAATAAAATAAATCATGTCCTGCCCACTAGGGTTGGGGAAAAGCTTATAGCAAAGTAAATCCTAGGTCTTGAACCGTCATTTTGTGTTTAGATTAATCATTGGGTAGTATTTTCATATTACAGAATGATACATTATTCTTGATGTCATATTTGATCATAAATTAATTTGAAATTTTAAAACTCCTACGTGATCCATTCATTTCATCTCCAATGAAATGTACAAGTATATGCATCAATTAGTGTTCTTGAATTTGATAGCTCTTTGAAGAAGATGAACTATCATCTTGAGGATTCTCGGCAACAAAAATTTTTAGTTTACTTTTATGTAACCCTAACATGAATGTGATATTGCCTGAAGATTTGGCACACTTCTTAGGAAGTTATATTTATGCTAAACCTCATCATATAATCTCAAGTTGTCTCTTCTTTTATGTTTGATTAGGGCCACCTCTATGTTGATAACTCAACAAGGAGACATGTAGACATTTAATATGATGGGCGCTAGGGACCTGGCTCAGCCAATATATCAAAGATACCGAGATCAAATGCTGCCTGCATGGCTCTAGTAAAAAATTTGGAGTGGCAGAGTAGCATGGCAGCAATGAAGGGTTCCTCTTCTTCTCTTTCGGTATCACTCATTTTGTTTTTCTCGATCGACTTCGGAGATGCAATGGAAAAATGAGCTCGGTGTTGGTCGAAAGGGGAGGTTGCAGCTTCTGTTGAAATTAGCATATTATTTTAAGGGAGATTCACATACGTACCACCTGTCAATCATCTAAACCTTAATTATTACCTGCAAATCACCCAGCCAACGTAGAAATTAGAAATTAAAAATTAGCACGCGATACACTTAGATTGCCGGGCTTGCACGTTCGTAAATTAAAAGTTAAAGCCTACAAAATATTACATCCGGATGTTATGTGCGGCGTCCGATCTCAATCACATATTCTCGTGAAGCATGTAAGGGAGCCGGTCTCACTTCAAAATTTTTTTTTTTTTTTTTAAATTTCAGCTGCCGCGATGTGTGACTGGATCGGGACGCCGCACGTAGCTCTACGTGGGGCGTCCGGATGTAATATTTTTGTTCTTCACACAAGAAAAGAAGCATTTACATGCATACCACCCACGTATTTTGTATGCACGTCTAATTAAAATCTAAAATTTGTTTTATACAATATGCCACACAAATAGGACAAATCTCTAGGGCTGTCAAACAAGCTCGTTGTTCGCGAACAGCTCGTGTTCGGTTCGCTAAGAAGTTCGTGTTCGATTCGTTCGATAAGCAAACGAGACGAACACGAACAATTATTTTCGTTCGGTTTGTTAAACGAACCAAACATGAACAGTGGCGCGTTCGTTCGTGTTCGGTTCGTTATTGTTCGAAATATAAAATAATTTATTAAATTTGTGATATTTTAAATATAGCTATATATTTTAAAAATTTATCAAATTTCAAAAAATTAAATTTGCTTCAGTGCTCGATATTCTTGGTTGGTTGTTTGTAGGCCTACTGAGGCTTCATCTTTGAGTATATTTTCTTTAATTAATTTCATGCTTGCCTCTTAGGTTAAATTTTCATATATTTTTTTTAGGTTTTTTTTTTTTTTTTTAGGTTTTTTTCATATTGAGTATATCTTTTTTTTTTTTTTGGGATTCAATGAACATTGTTTTCTGGGAATACACAAATCATACGAAATGATTTATTTATTTGAACACTGATCACCTTGTTAAGTGAATGCCGATTGAAACTGGCTTGTTGTTCAACATACGAAAAGTAGAAAAGATTATGATTTTTGGTGGGTTTTTTTCTTCTTGCAAGTCATCACCTATCTTTTGAAAAGAAGGAATGTATTTGTGAATGAATGAGTTCTTGTTTATAATTTCGAAATCATAATCACACAGGATTAGTTGTTGTTAACTAAGAGTTAAGAGCATAAAACAGAGAATCTTTAGCAACAGTGACGGTTGAGGGATAATGCCATGTGCCATGCTTATATGCTTCTAAAATGAATGCATAGTAAATTCAATATTTGCTAAGATTTTAAAATTTTGTTTTGTTGATTGGGAGTTGTATGGGAACTCCATTTGCTCTTTTGGAAGCCCTTCTTTACTTTTCATCTTGTTAATTTTTTGAAGAGGTTCTTCAAATGCTTATGTTGGACTACACTTTGAAATGCTTTGCGAAGGATTATCTAAAAATTCTGGAAATGCTTTTACATTCACCATACACTTATATACAAGACATTTATCTTTGATCACTCATTGTTTGAATCATTGGAATCAATGTTTAATGGCTTATAATTGTTAGAAAATATAGAAAGTAGGAAGGAAGTGGAGGGACACTTTGAAATGCTTTAAAAGGGTTTTCCTCATTTGTTTTTATTATTAAAGTTCTGGTGGAACCTATTTTTGAATCGAGTGTACAAATTGGGCATTGTGAATATGACAATATTTGTGATATTATATTTTCAAGAAAAGTTATATACATATCATTTAATTCTTGTATATCTATTATATTACTTTTTTGGCTTTAATTCGTTACATATATGCCCCTCGAAATGTTGAGAACTACATGAACCAGCAATCAAGTGATTTTGTTTGTGCTATAAAGTTGAGCTATCGAGAATTTGATATAACAGAAGTGATAGGCTCAAGTGTTTCGAATTTTGGAGGCTAGATAGGTAAATATATAAGAATTGAGTGGTATGTGCGTGTTTCTTTTGAAACTTCATGGGAGCAGTTATATTACCCATAAACAGTGTTGATTCAATGGGCCAACTGATTACACTACATATTGTGATGATTTTCTGAGCTCTCTTTATACTTTCTTAACATGTTTGCATGGAGTTTACCTTGGTGCTTTTGGTCATTCCGAATCTCGATGCTAGAGATGTTTGGATGTTCCACTAGGGGATTCTTTTGGATCCCCCCACTTGCATGCATTTGTGAGTTGTTCAAAGATGATGTTAAATTATGGCTTGATATTTACACTTTATTAGGCCCTTTAAAAGCTTTATTTCCTATGCATTATAACAGTAAAGTTGCAGAGGCTTGGAGTGATAATGTTTTGGATGGCTCGAACAATAAAACATATTGGGCCATGACTGAATTAGCTTCATTCATACAATCTATTTTGATTGAGACAAAATAGATTATGCTAAGGTGAAAGAACAAGCAGAGTGGTTTTATTAGTTTTGTGGCTCTAATTTTAGAGGTTTTGGGAGAGGTGCAGCAACTCCCAAAACTGGTGAGAGGGCTGTTCACCTCTCCCCTTCCTGATTTGTAGCATTAATTTTACAATCTGGACTGAAATTGGGACTGCCTGAAGTTACTGCTATATTTGAGATATTGGAACAATATTTTCCTCTCCTTTTTCAGCACAGTAATCACTATTTTTATCATTAGCTTTGTTCAGTCTCTCCTTTTAACAGTGTTCTAATGAGCATCCATTTTGCTATAACTCATGTTGGGAGACACTTTTAACTAGAGTTTAAGTGTTATAGATTGTTTTTGAAAATAAGGATTTGTTTGGTTATAAGGTTTCTGTATTGTTTGGTTATAAGGTTCTATAGATTTTGGAATTAAAATGAACCCATTGTAAGTATTCATTAGACTATTTTGACACGTTTTGCTCATTATTTTTATATTCCAAAAGCCACTAATTCTCATCATCTGAATCTTCCATGATTCCTTCGATGCTACAGACTGCAATAAGCACACTGGATGGTCTCATCGACACAGTTTCTGCACACCATGTAATTACCCCATTGATCTTCTTACTGAAAACCTACGGGAAGCTGATTTTGGATGGTATCATCGACACAATTTTCTGAATTCTTTATGGCAAACAGTGAATCGCTTATCTAGTAAACTGTATGGTAAGATGTTATAAATTGATGGTTTCTCGCATAGTTACGATTGTTTTTTGTTTTTATTCAAATGCAAAGCAAGCACTTATTTAATGTTTTCTGTACTTTGAGTTCAAATCATGTTGAGATTTGCTATTTTACCACTACCATTATCACCTATTAGCTGATATTAAAGTTAATAATTGTTAATAACAATCTTATTAATGTGCACGAAATGTATTGAGTGCACTGCCCTGCTAGAGAAGAAGTCTGCTTTCAGTGATGGCAGTTGCAGTCATAGCAGTTGCAAACCTTAGGCTTACAATTGTCTATTAAAATACCAGGATGCTGTTTTCGTGAATGCAACTCTTTCTGGAATCCAATAGCGCAATTTGGAGGGAAGCCATATTAATATGCTGATTTCAACATCAATTGCTAATAAATTGGATTCACTACTGAAATTTTTTGATAGATTTCTTAGGGCAAGCCGGTTTTGGATCGTGTTGGCCTTATTATAGAGATCTTCAATTCTCATGCTGAGACTAAAGAGGCAAAGTTGCAGGTCTTTCAATCCCCCTACATATTTCATAATTTTATATTATTTTGTCTCATTTTGTTTTGAAATCTATTCTTACATAAGTTTGGAAGCAGTAAAGGATGCGATTTTATCACTTCCTTGTTTATTGCTCATTTGCTGGGAAAGGATTTGCGGGTATGTACAAAATATGGAGGATATGCATTTATGATTTTTTTTTAATGCTTCAGGTAGATATTTTGTGCTTATCATAAGTTAAAAAATACATCTATTTTGAAGGTATTTTAAAGGTATTTTTAATTTCACAGTTTACTTTCGCTTAGGAAGTTCTCAGCATGGATAAATCTAGCGAGGTAAACTTCAGCACTTTGATTGGATTGAAGGAAAGTAAAGAAAATTGAATAAAATCCTGGGCTGATAAATCCTGCGAGGTAAGCTTCAAGCCTTCAACACTAAAACTTCAACACTTTGTCGTTATTCTTGTTGTTTTAAAATTTAGGTCTTTCTATGTAAATATATAAAAATTGCAGCATGTACGTAAATTAACTTTGTTATAAGGATGTTGTTCATTTAACTGTATTTATAACTTATTTTTGAGTAATAGTTTAATTTTTTGCTATTTAAAATAGCTACATTTACTTAAAAAAAAAATTATGTATACAGTTAAATGAAAAAAAAAATAAAAATACTACCTTGTTGTAGATTGCAATCAGACGAGTAAAAATCATTAATTTTTTAGAATTTGCATGAAGAATTTTTATGATTTCAGAAATCCAATTTTAGGGGAGTTACATACATACCACCCAATTCTTTTTGAATGCAGATGGATCATCAGGTTTATGGGGAGAGGATTCATCTATTGTTCATGGCACTGGAGACCGTAAAAGTTTAGGTGTTAGATATGTAAGTAAATAGGAATTGTGTGCTTTTATAAGGATTTGTATCTCTATTGTTTTTAATGTTAAATCACAATTGATTTTTGCAGCGGAGCACTTCTTTTAGGTGGAGGAATTTACACGCTACTGGTCCACTAGATAGGTTGTTTCCAGTAACAATGTCAATGTAGCTGATGTAAAAATAAACTTCTGTAATAGTGTTCAGAAATGTAAATATATTATCTTATATCATATATGTTCACTTTTGATCAATGATTAGAAGCTGAACGAGAGATTATGTAATCCGTCTTTATTAAATTCGTTATTGATTAGAAACTGATGTAATCCGTCTTTAGTAAATTTGTTATTGATTAGAAACTGAACAGGAGTGAGTTTGGCTTTATTGGACCGCACACATCTGTATGTATGAGCTCAAGAGATTTTTGGGCTCTTGAACTTGACTCCCTTGGAAAGCTTTTTCTGAAGTGCTTTCCGAGTAAACATCCTTCACATAATTGATCGAGGTGGTTGATGCAAGGTAAGCCTCTCACCATCTCTTTCTTTGAAAGCAATTCGAGTCCTCCGAAGTTGAGATGCCCAAATCGAAGATGCCAAAGCCAAGAAGCATCTTTATAACGAGTCTTGAGACATTTGGCAATATCGTTTTGAATGTTAAGCAAGAACATTCTATTTTTAGACATTGGCACCTTAGCAATCAAGTTACAAATATTGTCTTTTAAGAAGAGAGTATTTTCTTTCAAGTGAATATCATATCCCTTCTCCAATAGTTGCCCTAAACTCAAGATGTTGCTCTTCATATTCGGCACAAAGTAAACATTAGAAATAAATTGATGCTTCCCATTTTTCTGGTGGATAAGAATGTTACCTTTTCCTTTCACCTCTATCTTGGACTCATCTCCAAAAGACACATTGCCGCTTATCGATTCGTCAAGCTCTACGAACATGCTTCGTCTCCCGCACATGTGGTTGCTTGCACCGGTGTCCAGGTACCATGTACTATCTTCACCTCTTTCATTATCCTTGTATGCTAGTAGTAGCGTGTCATCTTCTTCTCTCTTTTCTTCTATGTAGTTGACTCTTTCATAAACTTTGTTCGTAGGAGCTCTACATTCTTTTGCATAATGCCCGAACTTGTTACGCTTATAGCACTTAATTTGAGATTTATCGTACCTCGAATTTGAGCGCCCTCGACCACGTCCTCTCGTAGATCTTTCTCCTTTCTCATAGTTATTGTTGGAAGCCCACCCTTGCTTGCTAGTATGACCTCGTCCTTGTCCACCACCTCTTCCATGTTGGCTTCTAATATTGTTGAAGCTTTCATCCTTCAGAGTTGGTTGAATATTCATTTTGAGAAGTTGTTCGACAATCTCTTCATTCATCTTCTTCTTTTCTTCGTGGGCTTGCAGTGAACCTAGAAGTTGTTCTATCGTCATGGCTTGTAAATCCTTGGTTTCTTCGATAATAGTTGTGATACTATCAAATTTTGAATCTAATGAACGAAGAATCTTTTCCATGATTGCCACATCTTCTAACTTCTCTCCATTTCTTTTTAGTTGATTGGAAATTGTAATGACTCTAGAAAAGTAATCGGAGACCAACTCGCCTTCTTTCATATGTAAGATATCAAATTGACTTCTTAAAGTTTGAAGTCGTACCTTTTAACCTTCTCTTCTCCTTTATATGAAACCTCGAGCTTCTTCCATGCTAGCTTGGCCGAAGTAGCACTTCGAGATCTTCTCAAAACCATCTTCATCTAAAGCTTGATAGATGAGGAAGAGAGCCTTCTTGTCTCTCTTTCGCAAGTCTCTTAAGCTCTCCTTTTGTGTTGTGGATAGAGCGGACTCGTCGCTCGGCTCATCGTAGCCTTTCTCCACAACCTCCCAAACATCATGCGCTCCAAGAAGTGCCTTCATCTTAATACTCCAATTGTCGTAGATGCTTTCCTTAAGCATCGGGACTTGGAAAGAAACCATACCACCATTTGTCATTGCTCTATAAAGGAACCTTTTGGCTCTGATACCACTTTGTTGGAATGGAGAGGCTTTTGGGATTTAGCGAAGGCTAGAAATTTATGGAAGAAGCTTCACTTTATTTTCTTTGTTTGATACAAACTCAAAGACTCTACCCCTATTTATACTAGTGGCACCTCCTAAATTAACGAGCTAGGATTGTGCCACCATAATTCTAATCCAATTGCTACAATAATTCCCCACCTAACACACAATTATTCAACACCTACCATATAATAATTCTAAACCTACCACACCTACCATACATTCTAGAATGCCTTCTAGATGAGGCTCTTATTAGACTTTTAAAACAACTAAAATCAAGTTTAAATTTCAACATTGTGTTCGTATGAATTACAGATTAAAACTATGATATAGTTAAAAAATTTTGTTTGTTTACATGTTTGATTGTGCTTCGCCATTAGCATCCAGCCTCGATACATCTCTTAATAAAGGTCACCATGATAACTGTATCATTATTGAACATAAAATCGATGAAAAATATAAAATAAAATAAAACTGTATGTATTTTATTAGAATTATAAATGAAAGAGTACTATAATGGCTGATTAAGTTTACCACAAAATCTTCAGGAGAAATCCAGCTATTTCCTAAAGCAATTCCTACTCAAACAAAATTCAAAATAAATATCAAGCTTTGAATCTGTTAAATAAATTGCAAAAAAGAAAAAAAAGAAAAGAATTACCAGAGAAGTTGAGCTTTAATTCTCCTGCTTTAATAGCTTTGGAAAGGGATAAGGCTAGAGTTACAGCAAATTTTCCTCCATAAGACTCAGCTACTGCATGTAAAGGGCTTTTCTGAAGCATTTGATTGTCTTCATAAATGTTTTTCAGAAGAACTGTTAAGTCTGTGGCTGCTTCCTCATCCGTAGTTACATAAGACTTGGAATCCTCCACATAACTATATCCAGTTCCCACTGGATTATCCTACATTTTTTAATTCCATCAAAAATCAATAAAAAATAAGCATATTTACAGAAGAATGCAAATAATAATAATAACGGAAAACTTACCACAAAGAGAAGATTTGCCTTCTGCAGCCATGTGGAGTTTCTAGGCCTGAGGTTGGCATCCAAAGGCCCAATCTCTTCAAAGTTTCCGATACCAACACCTGAAGCTCCCTGTACATAAACAGCAACAGCAACAAGAGAAAAAAAAAAAAAAATGTATAGAATTAAATATTGATAAAAATAATTTTCCTGTATAAATAAACTCACAGGTCCTCCTTGCAACCACAGCACAGTTGGCCATGGCGTAGAGCCATTCTGAACTGCATTGGGACTCAGATATAGCCACCAGAACATATGCGCTTCTACGTTATAAACCAAAATCAAACATTTTCTTCATTAAAAACTCAATCTTTCTTCTCTTAGTCAGCAAAACTAATGCATTGATTAACTATAGAGCTAATTACAGAAAAATAAAGAGCTCATGGAGAACTAATTACTTGGCCTGACTTCAACGTATCCCCACTTTTCTAATCCATCTTTAGTGCCTCCGGAGTTAACTAAAGTCCTCAGAGATCTTCCATGAAACGAAGGAAAGCAAAGGAGGAGGCAGAGAAGGCAAAGATTCAACTGTTTCATTGCAAGCTAACAAGGCGCAAGCAATCGCAATAGATGGATAGAAGAGCATATATATGAATCCTCTTATAATAAATTCATTCAATGCGAGAACCAAATTAATTAATATTCATAAAGAGTTTCTTACGTTGGGGTAATTTGGATAGAAAAATTTTTGCATACGGAGACAATTTGCCGAGCTGCGTACGTCTCCAATTAGAATAAATCCTTGAACAAATTGTGCATGTCTTTGAGCCCTATTTTTAAAAAATTATAAATTTATTAAATTAAATATTATTTAGACGGCTTAATCTAATTGTGCCTAAGGCTGTCAAAAAGTCTCGTTGTTCGTGAACAGTTCATGTTCGGTTCACCAAGCAAGTTTATGTTCGATTCGTTCGATAAACAAACAGCACGTAACACGAATAATTTTTTTTCGTTCGGTTTGTTAAACGAACCAAACACAAACATCGATGTATTCGTTCGTGTTCGGTTCATAATTGTTCGAAATATAAAATATTTTAAAATAATATATATATATATATATATATATATATATATATATATATATATATATATATATATATATATATATAATTTATGATATTTTAAATTATTTTATATATTTTAAAAATTTATCATCTTTTAAATAATTAAACTCCTATAAATTATAATATATGATAAATTATTAATATCAATAATAATATTATAGTATTAATTATATTATTATAAATATTATAATATTATAATTAATATATTGTACTATATATTAAAATAAAATCTTAAACACCTTATTCGGTTTGCTTCATTTCGACGAAGTATGGATTACGTGATGTGTACGGAATACTTGATCAATTTATTTCATTTTGAGTAAGTATGCTTATCAAAGCTTAGGACTGTCAAAAAAGTTCGGTTGTTCGCGAACAGCTTCGTGTTCGGTTCGCTAGAAAGTTCGTGTTCGATTTGTTCTATAAACAAACGAGACAAACACAAACAATTTTTTTTTTTTTTTGTTCGGTTTGTTAAACGAACCAAACACGAATAGTGATGTGTTCGAACATTTCAAACACGAACATTAACTCTGTTCGTTTCGTGCTTAGTTCGTATACACCCCTAATTGTGCCGCATGGAAAATTTCCTCGTTTGGATGGCGGCAGGATATCAAACAAGAGAGAAGGCAAAGTCCATTGAGTGGGGCGGACTCATATGTAAATAAATAATATTTGAAGGAAAAAAATATCTATTTTTTGCGGTAAAATTAATTTTTAAAATTAGGAAAAAATAATATTTGAAAGAGGTTTTGTGTTCAAATAAATGAATAATTTGGGATATCCTTTTAAATGTATATAAATTTCATGGAGATATAGTACAATTTTAAATGAAGGATTATGATACAATTATCAAAGGATTACTTTTTAAAACCGGAATGAAAGCAAAATAATCAAAAATTTTTATGACATTTAAAATATTACATTTATTTTTAAATATAATCTTTTATGAGAAATTCACAAAATAAATAATTATACACTTTGAATTCTAATTTTTTATTTCATGCAACTCTTAGAGAGGGAATTCTAATGCTTCAAAATTGTATTTTTCTAATTATATCAAAAATTTAAATTGAAGATATTTTTATTAAAATTCACTTAATTGACTCAAGTTGTAGTAATTGATAAGACTCTAACAAATCTTCGTCACCTGCCACGAATTCGAGGTATTGCACAGTTCTCGAGATAATCTTTTGAGTAAGAAATATTCAAACTTTGATAAAAACTCATCCCAAGCTCTGATTTTAGCAAACTTACAATCAAACTGACCAGCTCAACGAGACAGACCCATTGATATCAAAATTAGTTTTATCTGAATCAAATCAAACTCATATCAAATCATTAAAGCACTCTTAAAAGTTTTATCAACATATTTAGAAGGTCAAACAAATGTCGAATCTAACGAACCTATTTTCGAATCAAGCATCTCAACAAGACGAATCCGGCGAGCCCAAGATTGCTCAATTGTGATGTCAATAAAGCACTCAAATGTCCATTAAATGCTGTCTAATCAAAGGAAGTTCTCTGAACCGTTCGATCAAAGTTGTTCATATTCTTGTATAATTGCACTAATAACATTATAAATAGAGCTTCTCCCCTCTCATGAGGGGGAAGAGGGTTTAAAATCTTAGAATGAGTCGAAGTCCATATCAAAACTAGGGTTTTTATAGAAAATTTTATATTACTTCGAAAATATGTGTATACTTGCGTAGTAACCCGAATGTGAAATTTTAAATCAAATTCTAATTTTTTATAACATATCATTCACACTAGCCGCTGAATATAAATTGTGTCAATTCTTTTGTCATCTTTTGCAATATAAATATCTACGTAATTACAGGTGGAGTCAAGTTCTTGGCACCGCTGTCAAGAAAACGATGAAACCTTTCGACTTAGATATTTTATTTGAACTGCAAACTTATTTTAGGAGTATTGTATTTTAATTTATCTTTTAAGTACTTGTTTATTTCTGTGAATAACAAAAAATAATAATAATAAAATCAAAATTCAAATTTTTTTTTAAGTATTTTAATTATTTTAATTTTTTCCTAAACTTTTAATTTAGTATGCATAGTTCGGGATCTGAAGGTTTAGTTCCTTACGATTCTGAGTTCGAGCGGACTATAAGAAAAATCAGAAAACAAAAAGAACTTAACAATTTTAAAGAAATGACAAATGCATCACAAAAAAATATTGAAAATCAAACTATTGAAAGTGAACATTATCAAATACAAGGACCATTAAAAGACTATGCAAACTCTACAACGGATAAAATTTACTTAAGTATACAAATCCTCATTGTAGCGGCTAACTCATTTGAACTTAAACAAGTTATAATTCAAATGGTACAAAACAATCAGTTTGGGGGAACACCATTTGAGGTTCCAAACTTACACCTTGCAAGTTTTCTTGAACTTTGTGCGACATTTAAATATGATGGCTTATCAACGATGATGATAAACTTAAATTTTTTCCGTTTTTTTAAGGGATAAAACTAAGATATGGTTAAACAATCAGTTAGGGGAACACCATCTGAGGATCCAAACTTATACCTTGCAAGTTTTCTAGAACTTTGTGCTACATTTAAATATGATGGTTTATCAAACAATGATGTTAGACTTAAACTTTTTCCTTTTTATTTAAGGGATAAATCTAAGATGTGATTAAACAATCAATTTGGGGGAACACCATCTGAGGATCCAAACTTACACCTTGCAAGTTTTCTAGAACTTTGTGATACATTTAAATATGATGGCTTATCAAACCATGATGTTTCGACTTAAACTTTTTCCCTTTTATTTAAGGGATAAAGCTAAGATGTGGTTAAACTCGTTAGCACTCGGATTTATTAGAACTTGGGGAGATTTTGAGCGTAAATTCTTGGCTAAGTATTTTACACCTTCAATAACTCGCTAAGCTTTGAAATGATACTACTTCTTTTACTCGATATGAAGGTGAATCAATATATGAAGTTTGGGAAAGATTTAAAGAACACCTTAGAAAGTGACTACATCATGTCTTACCGTACTAGTTAATTATTCAAACAATTTATAATGGGTTAGTAGAATCTCTTACATCTATCATTGATTTTGCTACTATATGTTCATTAATGTTAAAACCATTTGATGAAGCATATACCTTAATCTAATAGATGACTACTAACAATTTTCAATGGTCTTTCAAAGGGTAAATCCTAATAGAGTAGCCAGTATTCACGCTAATGATATAATTTCTATGTTGGCATCTCAAATTGTTATGATATCTATGAGGTTAGAGCAATTTGGAATGAATTTGCGTCAAACACCTCATGTGATTGAAGAAAAATCATTGGGATAGTTGATTGATTCTCATCCATCATTAAAGACTTTAATGCAATTAATAATATATCTAATAACCTATATTCTAACTATTATAACTCAGATTGGAAAAATTGCTCCAACTTTAATTGAAATAATAATTCTGGTGGTGGAAATCAGTAATGGGAGAACAATCAAAAACCCATTAGGAAATTTGAACAGTAAGGGTAGCTCTAATTATAGAACAACAAATTAAGGAGAAGAAGTTGTCTATAGAAGAAATGGTGTTACAAATTGGAAATCAATTACAAAGTCAAGGTGCTGCAACTAGAAATACTGAGAATCAATTGAGAATCAATTGAGAAAAATTGATAATGCACTGTCGGCATATTTTTAGGTTGTGTGTTTTATTTTGAAAAGGGGGTCGCCTAACAGAAGTTGTAGGCAAATTTTTAATTTAGTTTAAATAAATAATTTGAAAATTAGTATTTGATTTTGAAAATAATTTTAAGTTTGAAAAATTTTAAGATATGAAATCAAACTGATCTTACATCCCAAATAGTTTATATAAATGAACACCACACCACAAACCGTGTATCTATCCCTAAGGATAGACACATTGCTTGATGGTGGGAGTCGATTAAATAAACTGGAAGATTTGTGACATTCGTTTGGTCTGCGAACCAATTTTATAAGCCGACAAATTCTCATGCTTAATATGAAGGCATTAAACAGGGTTTATATTACCTAGGTTCTTTAAAATTCCTTATAAGGGCAAGCCCCTACAGTTAATTACATCTTAAGTGACGGGAATCACCTAAGAAAACTCTCGATAAAAATCAATAATTCTGCTCTCAAGAATTTCAAAGTTTAAATTTTCAAGGGATTGAATTTTGGAATTTCAATAGGGAGTGGATCAAATTTGGAACATTTTGTTTTGAGAATTCAAAGGAAGAAAGGCAGGAGAAATTACAGATTCGAAGTGAACTTCGGTGATTTCCCGACTATCATATTGTTTGGCTTGAATTTAGGAAAGTCCTAATGTCTATTTAATGTTTTGATTTTGTCAATTTTAATTAATTAGGGCTTATATTTATATGATATAATCATACAAATAGCCTCGAAGATGTGAGGGTTTATGTCGTATCGTACGACTACCTCGGAATCCTAAGACCTGGCTAGGGCTTAATTTACAATGTAAATGCCTAACGAAGAGTCGAGGATTTATGTCGCACTAGTGCAAACTACCTCGAAGTCCTATGGCTTTGTTATTTAATTCTAGGAAAGTTTTGTCGATGTAGATTCAGGTTTTGCTGATGACGATGGCCGTGCTGCCCACCATGCTCCGAGCTCCTTGTTGTTGCAGAGGTTTAGTTTTAGAAGTCATAAATCAGGAGATGAGAAAGGTGTTTTGGTTTAGAGAAATCTTAATTTCCAAGTGTTTTCAATATTTTAATTAAAATATATCTTAAAGTTGATTATAACAATATCTGTTAAGATCCCATCGGCTCCATCCTTCCAGCATCGTTATTTTTATCGGATTCACTTAGTCCGTATGAATTTGCTAAACTCAATCGAATGAGTTCCACACTTTCATTTAGACCATGGGAAATCCTCGTTAGCAACACGTAGGTTACATCATCCGAGGTATTCCCGATCATCCAACGAGACGTTTTAATTTAGTTGTAATTGTAGTTTTGTGTTCTGTTTGTGATTAAATTTCGAGTTGTTTTATATTTTGGAATGTTGTGGCTGTGAATTTTATCTTGCAATGACTTTTAATTTAGTTTTGGTTTCAGCTTCAGTGACTATCCAAAAGGTGTGGGTTTTCATGCAACAGCTTGTTTATCATGCAAGAAAAGTAAGTGCAATGCGGTTAAATAAATTGCAATAATGTAAATTGCAAGAAAGTAAATCGCAATAAAATAAAAGCGTACCTGGAGGGTCTTCATGTCATCCCAAGCCGCACTTAAAACACAATTAGAATATTTAAGCAAGTTCCTAGTAAAGCTAAGGAAGGGTTATGGTTTTCTACCAAATTCCTAATCCTATAGCTAGTCATTTCCTATGACGTCTAGGTTCCTTGTGTTTCGGTTCGAAGACGATTTTCTTCATCAAAGAACAATCAAGTTCAATTGTTCTTATGAACATCCTATCATATCGAGGAAGTGCTTAAGGCAAATCTTAAATATCTTTTCAATATTTCTAGGATTGTTTTAAGTCCAAATGAATTCAATTACACAAATGAATTAATCGTCCGAGGTTTAGTTAAGTTTTGTTATTATTTTACTCAGTGAACTAGGATGTTTGAATATCCTATAAGTGAAGTAACATTTCATTTAATATTCTGTTTAGGAGTTATGATAACTAAAGCTTTCGAGGGTAAATCGGTGTTCAAATGGTTTCGTGATTTAGTTTAAATTCAATTAATGGGTTTAAATTTGGAATAGTTGTTCAAGTTGCTTTATATTTAATTTCTTTTTGCTTTTAGGTGATGTTATTTAATTCAATTTAATTTTAAATTTAATTTAATTTAATTTAATTTTAATTTTAATTTAATTTAATTTAATTTAATTCAATTTAGTTCGATTAAATTAATTTAGTTTAATTTCATTTAATTTCCTTTAATTTAATTTAATTTGATTTAATTTTAATTTAATTTGATTTAATTTGATTTAATTTAATTTAATTTAATATGTTTTAATTTAATTTTATTTTATTTTATTTAATTTGTTTTAATTTAATTTAATTTAAATTTGATTTAATTTAATTTATTTATTTAATTTAATTTATTTAATTTAATTTATTCATTTAATTTAATTTAATTTAATTTTAATTTAATTTAATTTAATCTTTAATTTAATTTTACTTTTAATTTTAATTTAATTTAATTTAATTTAATTTAATTTAATTTGATTAATCTTTAATTTAATTTAATTTGATTTAATTTAATTTAATTCAATTTGATTTATTTAATTTAATTTAATTTTTAATTTAATTTTATTTTTAACTTTAATTGAAATTTTAAAAGAGTTTAATAATTTAACTTTAGTTTAATGATTAAGTCTTTTAATATTTTAAATTTGAGTTATCATTTTAATTAAAAATTAAATATTAATGAGATGATTAATTTAGGGATTTTTAAATTAAAGAATAAATCTCTTCCTAACAATATCCCTATTTTAATAATTCCAATTTTATTATTCTTCCCAAATTTAATCAATTATTTAATTAAGGTTTATTTCAATTATTTTAAATTGTTTAATGGGTTTCTACCCTTTAATTATTTAAATTTCAATCATCCAAATCAGATTAAGATCAAATATTTTACTTGTTAATTTTATTAAACCTAAAGTTTTAATTAAGGGTTAAAATTTTAATTACAACTTTGCCCTTTAAGCTTAATAATTTCATAACTCACTAAATTGAGCTCAAATGAACTTGAAATTTTTATGTGACTTCACTCATATGTCAATAAAGACATGAGAGGAGAAAATGTGATTTTTCTGTATTTAATTTATTTATATAATTATTTTTGGTAAAAAATAGAGATTTCCAAGGAAAATTTGATAACATGACCAAGGGAAAGTTTCTATCCTTAAGAAAATTAGGGGACATTCCTAATGACTAGAGGACCACTTGGACCAATTTTGGTGATTTTTTGAATTATATTATTTTTATTATAATTATTTTAAATTTTGGAGTGTTAATTAATTTAAAAATAAAATAAAGGTTGAAAAATGAACTTTATATTTTTCAAAAATCTCTCTGATATCAAGGAAATCAGAGAATCATTTTTTGCAATTTTCTGATTTTTTTATGATTTATTATAATTATTTTGGTGAAAATGCTAGAAAATACATTTTTTAAATTTTAAAATTACCCTAGAGCTTTAAAATTTTAATATCTCATTAAATAGACCTAAGAAAAATATGGGGTTTGTTCCTAAGTGATTAAAATTTAAAATGTGACATTTTGGTGAATTTTATTATTTTTGTGATTTTTATTATTTTTTAATTATTAAAAATATTAAAATAATATTAAAAATCAACTTTTTTAGAAAATTGAAATTTTAATTTTCTTAAATTCTCCTAATATCAGAGAGGCTCCAAAACTAATTTGGTGAATTTTTGAAAGATATTTTGAAAGTTATGAATTTTTAAAGTTCAAATTGACTAAATGGCTTAATCAACCCATTTAGTAGGGCTAACCAAGTCCAATTGACTTCAAATTTTTATGGTGGGTTCCTCTGCTCCTAAAGGTCAGTGGAGAATTAATTTCAAGCCAATTTGATGTATGGTTAGCTCTAATTAATTAGGGATCTATTTTGGGTGTTTAAGTCAATTAGGGTTATTTTAAATGAACTAACTCAAAACCTATTTTTCCTAGTGGTCCTCTCGGTCATAAGGGACATCACCAAATTTTCCTAGAATTTATTTCACAACATGCTAATTATTGGAATTAAAATACTCAAAACAAGTAATATGAATTTGAAAAATCAATAACTTCTCATAGGATGGCCTCTGACTTTGGAAAATTTAGGGAATGTTTCCAAATTCAGAGGCTTCAAAAGCCCTATGGTCTCATGCCATGGTGAATTTCCTATATGCATGGAGAATTAAAAGAATGCGAACAGTAAATAAATTATTAAAAATAAAATACTTGATGAAATTAAATGATTTCTTTTCCACATTATTCTCCTCTATTCACTGAGCAAGAGGGTATTTTTATTTTATTTTTATGTTTTTCCTACACAAAGTTATGAATTTTCCAAGTTCATGGAATTAAATAAATATGAAAAATCCCTAATTTTTTATTTATCCGAGTCGGCGCCGCGTCATCCTCGGCATCTCCGAACGGCCACGCGGCGCGCTCCCATTCGACGCCGCCGCTCGAGTCGCAGCCCGGGTCCCGCGGTTCACGTACCATCTCCCCGGTCCGACGCCATCCGAGCCGTCCGTCCGCGCGTGTATTGAATGAACGACATCCGTTCATCGTCCCCAAGCCTCCTAACCCAAGAACCGTCCATCTTTTAGGCCTAAGATCTCACTCGATACTTGACCAAATTTAACGTTCTTATGCTCTATGGAATCGTCTCGAGAAGACAAACACATCCATACGGTTTATGTGGGATGAAATTTACTCAATAAAAATGGAGAATGTTCAGAAGCTCGGGAAGAAGAGTGAGGCCATACCTTTGCTCGCAGAAGTGCGGCTTCGATCCGAGGGTTGTTTCACCTTCGATCGGATCCCGGCAAGCTCCGCATGAAGTCTCCCGGTCTCAGTGAATTTCCTAGGTAGGATTTCGACCACGCCCGATCACAAAGCTTGGAGGCCGGAGCAACCGGGTGGCCTCGGAGATGGGGCTTTTGCCGTGGACACCTTCTCTGTCCGGTGAAGGTGTAGGACCAATCAATTTGGGGATTGGCACACCGCGGAGAAGTGTCCCGGTTTTGGGCTTGGATTTCAACTCCGAAATCGAGCTCACAGAGAGGAAATGACAGTGGGATTTCAAGTGGGGATCAAATGCTCTATGTATTGGGAGTAATCGGAACAATTTTCGCGCAGTTTCCTTAAGGTTTGTTTCAGCACCTCTCTGTCGGCATATTTTTAGGTTGCGTGTTTTATTTTGAAAAAGGGGTCGCCTAACAAAAGTTGTCGACGAATTTTAAATTTAAGTTAAATAAATAATTTTGAAAAGTAGTATTTGATTTTGAAAATAATTTTAAATTTGAAGATTTTAAGATATGAGATTAAACCAATCTCACATCCCAAATAGTTTATATAAACGAGCACCGCACCACAAACCGTGTATCTATCCCTAAGGATAGACACACCGCTCGATGATGGGGCTCGATTAGATAAACTAGAAGATTTGTGACATCCGTTTGGTCTCGCGAACCAATTTTATAAGCTCGACAAATTCCCCCGTTTAATATGAAGGCATTAAACAAGGTTTATATTACTCCGGGTTCTTTAAAATCCCCTATAAGGGCAAGCCCCTATAGTTAATTACATCTTAAGTGACGGGAATCACCTAAGAAAACTCTCGATAATAATCAATAATTCTGCTCTCAAGAATTTCAAAGTTTAAGTTTTCAAAGGATTGAATTTGAAATTTGATTTAGAATTTGATTCGAGATTCGATTTAACACTTATGTTGATTTTGTTTATCTTTTAATGATTCAAATTTTACTTTATCGTTTATTTAATGTTCATGTGAATTTGGTGTTCGTCATTTTTAGATTTTTAAGGAAAGTTTTCTTGTATTCCTTTTTTTTTCTTTTCTGTTCTTTGTTCGAAGTTCATTTAACTTTAATGGCGTTTCCCAGTCAATTTGCACAAAAGAGGTGAAGGCCAAATATGTGACATGGTCACTTTCATTCCAATCATGTCAAGATACATCATACAACTCGATCTGGAATACATTTCATACAATCCATGTAGGCTCAAAACGGACTATGTATGATCTTTGTTGATCCATCCAAAGAAGCATCTGTCAAAAATTCATGTCTGAATAGTGGGGTACATGGTCAATAACATCACCTTCCAAGCCATCCTTGGCAAGGATGCCGTATGGATGTACATTGGAGGTGTGATATTTTCCATGTAACTCACAGCCGTAAGGCCGGAGGCTCTCTAGCTCCGGGTCCGGTCGGAAATGGTAAGGTGTCTTCCCGTCGTCCATCCTTCCGAAAGTAACCGAGATCCGCTTCACCGGTACTCCCAGTATGCAATGCTTAGCGATATCCGCTCCGTTTCCCTTCGCATCATGACGGAACCTACCGGTAAAGGTATCTTCACCGGCCCGCGGAACTCACCCCGGGCCTCGCTATCCGGAGGTCGGATCCAAACATGATGTTACACTCGTTCGGGAAAGAGACCGCGCAGAAGGTCCGACAAAGTCGTGGTGATCTATGTGTGGAGGTATGCGATCACCCCGCTCGTAGATGTTAATAATGCAGCCATTGGGTATGCAATCCGCTGGTAGTACCCTCCATGTTATCAATCTCTTTACCATTCTCTCGATGACTAATGGCATAAGATCCACTCGCCCATGACGGAGTATTCCCGTGGGTTTCCCTTCCCGTCTTTCGCAAAGTCAGTAGCAAGCATCCGCATCAGTATCGTGATTCTTCCCTTCCCCGGCATCCATCTCCGGGTTCCGAGTATGTGTTTTCCTCAGCGGCCTCGCTCGGCCCATTCTTTTCAAATCCCGATGCATTCCACGATTTGCCGTTGTTCATACTCCGAGAATACGTCCGTATGTAGCTCGAGGCCCTCTAAGATATCGATTCTTCTCCGCCTTTAATTCTCTCGAAGTATTCAAAAGTTTTCTTTTCAACATTCCGCATTCTCTCCACCCTCGTATTCCGAATGATCCGCAGATGGCGAGGCCCGGTGACATATCGTGGGATATACGGTTCAATCCCTTCACGTTCTCCCCGCATACCTCGGCTCCTCGTGGATGATGCTCGTCGGGACATCCCCCGGGTCGCTTCGCAACAAGGTCATGCATCACCGGTGGTTCTATCCGGTGGCGTGGTAGCCTTCTTCTTCTTCGATCTTCCGGAGATTTCCCTAGTCTTTTCTCGTTATCCTAGGAGCCGGCCTCCTTTCTTCGAGTTCCCGGTGAACCGGTGTCCTCGAAGTGTATGTACCGGCATTAAGCAATCGTTTCGCCGCGCTGGTCCGCAGCCTAGTTTTGTTAACATCTTACGGATACGGCGATTCTTATTTCTTCGTTGCGTTGTCGTGAGAGTAGCTCTTCGAACTTCCCGAGTTTCGTGGCGCAGCGCACGACAAGCTCGCCTTCTCGCCGTAGCGACTGACGTACTCGATTCTCTTGTCTTCTTCGGCGTTTGTTTTTCTTTTCTTGTCGCTGGATCGGTGGCTTGGGCCACCCACTTTCATCACTCGTCCGCCCGGCAGCTTCTTCTCGATCAACCGGGACCCGGCCTACTTTCCTCGTATCGTAGGCCCGCCGGTGCGAAATCCGAGTCAATCTCGATTATCGCTCCATCTTTCACCCTCTTTTCATCGAGTGCAAAGCTTACGCCATTATTAAAGTTCAGGACCAACCGCCCGTTCGACATTTCCCTGCGAAAAGACAAGGAAAATGATCAGGGGCTGTACTAAGAACAAGAACATTAAGAAAAAGTTTATTAAAGACATATTTTTTTATATTTTTTTAAATTTAACAGGAATGAAGTAGGATAAGATCAGGGAAGAGATTTTGATTTGAAAAAGAAAACAAGGAAAACTTAATTATCATGACTTTATTTATTTTAGCACATTTTATTATTTTTGGGTTCGGACTCCAATCATAAGTAATTACTTCACTCGTGTTTCTTAGGGATGAAGAATTCATTCCTTCGAAACATCGTGTAGCGTAATACTTTTTCAAGTATCGTCCGTCGATCGGAAGCATATGTCGTTCTCCCCGGCAATTCACTAGCCGGTAGGAACCTCCCGAGTATACCGCTTCAACCACAAACGGTCCTTCCCAAGTGGGTTCAAATTTTCCTCCTATCTCGCGGTGTGCAAGGATAGGTCTCTCGAGAACGAGAACTAAGTCACCAACTTCGAAGGTTCTCGGGCGGACTAGTTTGTCATGGGCTCGAACCCTCTTAGCTTGGTATAGTTCTAAATTTTGTTGCGCCGCAAGTCTTTTCCCTTCCAGTGCTTTCTAATTCTTCGAGTCGTAATTTGGCGTTCTCTTCTCGTCGTGATCTTATTTGCAACCGCAATTCCGAGTGAAGGAAGCCGAACCTCTAAAGGTAACACCGCCTCGGACCCATACACCGCAGCGTAAGGTGTAGCTTCGAGTATGAGTTCCGAAGGTTGTCCGCAGGCCCACAAGGCTTCTAACAACTTCTCGTGCCAATTTCTTCTTATTATCGTCCAAAGTTTTCTTTAAAATTTGAACGAGAGTTTTATTAAAAGCCTCGGCGAGGCCGTTTGCTCTCGGGTAGTAAATCGTGGAATATCGCCGGCCGATTCCGTGTCTCCCGACAAAATTGTTAATTTGTGTGCTTCGAACGTCGACCCATTATCCGAGATGATTCCGTGCGGCACTCCGAAACGGCAGACAACTTGGTTCTTGAAAACCGTAGCACGTGGTGTGCTTTCACTTCTCTAAGTGGAACGGCCTCCGCCCACTCGGAAAAGTAATCCGTAGCCGCAAGAATGAAGCGATGTCCTTTCGAAGATGGTGGTTCTATCGGACCCACTATATCCGTGCCCCAACATTCAAATGGCCACGACGCAATTGTCGGATGTAGCACATTTGGAGGTTGGTGTAGAACCACTCCGTTCACTCGGCATTGGTGACGCTCTTCGCGATTTTCATGCGGTCGGTCATCATCGAGGGCCGCAGTAGTACTCTAGTCTTTTAATTTTTATTTTCATCTTGGACCCGATCGGTGAGCGCCACGGAGTCCCGAATGCACCTCTTTAACAATTTCACGGGCCTCGGACCCGCTTAGGCACCTTAGCCACATTTCGATCAAAAGACCTTCTGTACAATGTGTTGTTTATTAATGCGTAGGACGTAGTTCTTTTCGATCCGATGAGCTAGCGACCTATCGTCCGGTAGCTTTCCCGTTTGCAGGTAGTTTACTAATGGCTGTCGCCAATCTTCCGTGTTTTCCGTCACCGTTGCAACTCGATCCTTTTTTCTTTTTCCGATTTGTGTATTGTGTCTATATCGAGCGCGTGATAGGACCCGACGTCCGTGAACCGACACTTCCACCGATTCATCTCGCAAATGGCAAATTCTTTTGCGAGGCGAGCTAACGCATCCGCTAAGGCATTTTCTTTTCGGGAATTTTGTAGATCGTCACATTCGGAATCCGTTCCAACAACCGTATGGCATACCGGAAGTATTGCTCGAGTCTTCGCTTTAAAATTCGTATCGTCCGACGATCTATCGAATGATTAACTCGTGAATCCCCGTAGATGTCGATGTCCGTTATCCCCATTCGAATGGTTAATTCTAGTCCCGTTATGAGGGCTTCGTATTCTCGCTTCATTGTTTGTACACGGTTCTCGTTAAGTGGTAGGAGTATCTTAACATCCCCCGCTCCGTGTTATAAAGATTAGCTCGATTCCCGCCTTACGGCACTATCACTTGCGATTCTTCATCTCTCGTGCGCCGAAGATGCTCCATCGAAATATAATTCCCAACGTCGATCATCAAGGTCTTCTAGATTCATTATTTGTTCATCCGGCAAATCGTCATCGAGGGAGATTCTGCCAAGCAAAGGGTGTGCCGCGAGGAAGTCCGCTAAGGCTTGTCCCTTTACGCGCACGAAGAGGCACGAAAGTTATATCGAATTGCAATAATATCATCGACCATCCGGCAAGTCCGCCGGAAAGTGTTGGACGAGTCATCAAGTATTGCAATGGATTAAATTTTGAGATCAGTCGATCTTATGAGAAAGCATGTAGTGCCCGAGCTTTCGAGCGGCGAAGATCGGGGCCAAACAATGCTTTTCAATTGCGGGATACCTTACTTCCATCGGAAGTAAACGACGGCTTAAGTAGTAAAGAGCATTTTCTTTACCCTCATCATCGACTCCGCCAACAGGGCTCCGAGAGAGTCGTCTAAAGCCGCGGTGTAAAGTATCGCCGGTCTACCCGAGATCGGGGCCGCTAAGACAGAGGTGTCATTAAATATTGTTTAATGTCCTCGAAGGCTTTCTCGGCATTTCTCTTCCCAAATAAATTTGGCGTCCTTTTTAACTAGTGCCGAGAAAGGCCGACACCTACTCGACAGTTCTGAGATAAAGCGTCGAAGATATGCCGCCTTCCTCGAAAAGATCGTAGTTGTTTTAAGGTTTTGTGGAGGCGGCATTTCTAAGATAGCTTTAATCTTTTCCGGTCGATTTCAATTCCACGATGTCGGACAACGAATCCTAAGAATTTCCCGAGGTGACGCCGAAGGCGCATTTTAAGGGATTCATCTTAAGGTTAAATTGTCTTAATCGTTCGAAAACAATTCTCAAATCATACAAGTGGTTTTCCTTTACTTTGCTTTTGATGACCACATTATCCACGTAGCATTCGACTTGATTGTGGATGAGATCATCAAAAATTCTTGTCATCGCTCTCTGGTAGGTCGCTCCCGCGTTCTTCGGTCCGAATGGCATCACCGTGTAAAGCAAAATACTCCGATCGGCGTTCGAATGTTGTAAGCTTTTCATCTTCTCGGAACCATTTTTATCCGGTTGTATCCCGAAGATCCATACATGAATGAGAATATTTCATGTGTCGAAGCAATGTCGATCATTAATTCCGGGATCGGTAGAGGGAATTCATCTTTTGGACATGCCTTGTTTAAATCTCTCGAAGTCCACACAAATTCCGATCCGACCATTCTTCTTCTCGATCGGCACCACATTGGCTAGCCATGTCGGGTATTGTTCTTCACGGACAAATTTAGCGTCTATTAGCTTTTTAACTTCAGCCTATGACTTGTTGTTCAATTTCTAGACGCATTCTTCCGGGACCTCGTCCGACCGGGACGTGGTAGGATCCACTCCTAGCTTATGGACCGCAACCTCCGGAGCTAATCCCGGCATCTCGTCATAGTTCCAAGCAAAACAGTCTTTAAATTCCATTAATAATTTGATTATTTCTTCGGAGTCTTCTTTATCGAGTAAGGAGCTAACAAAGGTAGGTCTAGGTTCTTCGCTAGTACCTAAGTTAACTTAAGTTAACTCATCTATCAGAGATTTGATTTCTTCTTCGAATTCGGTGGAGCATCTCCAATTTGTAAATCTTCAAATTCTTCTCGTAGTTTCCATGCAGCTTATTGGACTCGCAAGTGACAACCAAGCAAAATTCGCATCGTCAACCGACCCTACCGTGCCGAATCCGAGACCATGCTTTCAATCAGTGGACGACCGGAATTATTCCATAATTTTTCAAAATGTTGAGATTGACCTTTTGTCCATTGTCGAGGTAAGAAACCACGTTGAATTAAATTTTGAACACGAGGAGAGTACCACTCAAAAGGTAATTCCATTAATTCCGATGAAGTGACATCTTCGAATTGTACATTATTTTCGCTTTTGGAGGAAGAAGCACCACGGTAGAACTTGATTGGCCTTGTACCGTCGTTACGTACCTCTTCGACCACCATACCCTCGATCTTGTTAGAATGGATCGGGGTTAGGGTCATAGTATGTACGTAGTGGTTAATCTTTTCGTACATCGATTTGTATTCTTCGTTCTTCTCATCTTCGAGAGAGATCTTGAATTGCGGCTTCTTCGACTTATTGTCGTTGCTTCTTGTTTGATTTCTTTTTCTTCTTCGTAACTATCTTCCCAATCAACATCGATGGCTGGTTTCTCTCGTCCAACCGTCCTAACGTCTCTACCACGACCTCGTCCCCGCCTCGACCTCGGATGCGAGTCGTGGAGAAACCTTCACCATCTCGCCGAAGGGAGTGGTGAGCGATCGTTGGACTAGAACTTCGTGTTCTTCGTTGTCCCGAACTTTCTTTGCTTCATTTGTTACGGTATCTCCGGAGAAGATTGTTTTCTTTGCGGTGCATAATAAGCCGCGTCTTCATGGATTCCAATCTCATGTACGGAGAATGGTCGCAAGTCACCTTTGATGCACTCGTTCCCTCCATCGTAGTATTCGATGCACCGATGTAGAGATGATGGTACCATCCTCGTTTTCATGTATCCATGGTCGGCCCGACAGAGCGTTGAACGACGTTTCTTAATCAATTATGTGAAATTTTGCGGTTGTTTTTGCTAAGTCACCGGTCTTCATCAGCAGCGTTATCGACCCGAGGGCTCTTTCTCCTTTCCGGTCGAATCCTCTTAATAATATTTTGTTCGGCCTCGAGCTCACGAGCATCAATTTCCAAGTATGCTAGTGTTCGAAGACTCATTATATCGATTGATGCTCCCGGATCCACCAATACTCCGGAGAGTGTAAATTTTCCGATCAGAATCGAAATGTACAACTGGTCTGTCGTGGATCTCGTCGTCCCAAGTAGTAGGTCATTATCCGTGAAGGTAACACCTCGTCGTTCCTTTAACGAGCAAACCTCATCTAAGGAATCTCCAGCCATTCGAGCTAAGCAAATTTCTCGGATCAAGTAAGGCTTTCGATCGAGCTTCTCTCATCTCCTTTGATAAGATGAGAGCATCGTAGATGCTCGCTTGGTCGGTAGTTTCCTAAGATGGGCTAGCACGTTGTAGTCCACTTTATTTCCATGTGTCTCGGCTTCTTCTCGAACGGGTATTTCTTCTGCCGGGGTTGGTTCTTCCTGAACAACCACCTGCTTTCCTTTGTCTTTTGGACCCATTCTCGGAGGTAGAACTCTTCCACTTCTTAAGTCGACTTCGTAATTTCTTCCGAATCTAGTGTCGAGCTTGTCGCTGTCTCCTCCCCGAATCGGAATGACAAGCTCTTCCGGATTATCTTCGGAATCCGAAGGCTCTAACTCTATTATGACTGGAGCTCCTCGAAACTCGCAGATAGATTCATTTCTTGTTGAACTCTCGTAGCCTCCTTGATGGATGTCTTCTTCGTTATTTTGCTCGTCGAGATCGTGTATGATTTAAGAATTGTTGTTGATGTCGAAATCGATATCCGGATTGTCGCTAGTTACGTAATCGTTAGAAATAACCAAAACGTAGCCGACGCCATCACCCTTATCATTATATGATCCCACCGAAGTGAGCAGATAATTATACAAAATCAGAGGTTCGAGGGATTTCTCCCCCGAATCGGAAACAACTATCCTAGGATAAGCAGCCCCTAGTCTAGCCTTAGGAGTCTCGGTCCTCTCTTCTTTGTCGATTTTCTTTTTCTCTTCAATCGCCTCCTGTTGAGGTGGTTCTTCTATCGCAAGTGATAAGTATCGGCTTAACGGGTCTCGAACTCCGAATCGAAGCTCGCACCGAGGCGGCTTGGATGCCGTCTAAAATCTTTTTGAAGACCTCGTCCAAGCGGTAGTCCATCCATCGTCGGTCCCATAGAGATCTATCTGAATGATGGGATCGGCTGAGATAACATCGACGGAACCTCCTTTCGGGGTTCCTTCATGTACTCCTTCGGGATCATTATATTCCCTTTCCGAAGGTTGTCGTTGAGCCAACTTTTGAAGGTAATGCAATCTTCTATCTTGTGCCCAAGCATCCGATGGTAGGGGCAAAAGTCGGGATCACCTTTCTTGTTGACTTCCTCCGGTCTTTTAGGCTCGGCAACTGGAAATCTGAGTCTTCATCGACTACGGAACATTTTCGCGATCGCTTCATTCTTGAACGGATATTCTCTCGCTCGAAGCTCCCTTAATGTACGTTGCGGACGAGGCGGTTGTTCATACCGTGGAGATGACCGTTAGTCGGGTCGGGGTTGCTGGTAATTCGTTGTGGTTGTCGCGGCCATTCTGGTGGTATTTGCATCGGCTGCTCGCCTTTGTCAACCGCCGCAACAATCCCGCATTTCTTTTCAAAAGTCTTCACAGGCTTTTGCTTGTCCGTCTTGTCGGCGAAACTTAATTGCTTCGTCTCTTCTTGCAAGCTTCCGCCTTGCTTAACAACTTCTCGAAAGTCTTAATAGTGAATCCTTTGAGGAGAAGTGCTATCGGGCCGTGAATGCTTTTAAGCAAGATGCCGATCGCATGTTGTTCTTGTAGTCGTGGTTCACACTTCATGCTTAAGTTCCTCCATCGAAGTATGTAATCCACCAAAGTTTCGTTCGGCCTTTGTTTCTCTACCACTAAATCACCTATAGTGATGTGGTGCCGAGCTTCGGCTAATCGCTCGATGAAGAGGTTCTCTAGCTCCGAGAACGTCTTCACCGAACCATTTGGTACTCCGCATACCGACCGAAGGCGATTCCCGACGGACCGCCGACAACCGTCGGAAGAGCAATGCATCGCTTCCGCCGCATTGCAACAACCGGCACGAAAGTGTGCAACATGCCTGTCTGGGGTTCCCGGTTCCATCAAATGTCTCGAACAGAGGTGGTACGAAACCTTTGGGTATTGGACAGCGTCGAACTCTTCCCGGGTAAGGTCTACCCATCCGAATGGATGTCCCGCTCTTCGATTGTGCTAAGGCTTCTCGCACTCCGCCGTTCCACCAAGTTCTTGATATCTTTTTCGTGGATCATACTTCGTGTTGTATCCTTTTTCACCGATCATCCCCATCGACGGATGTAATCTCCTTTCCTCCGTCTACAATGTGAATGACCTCTCGGGGGTGTCTCTCTTTATGGTTGCATTCGACTCGGAGAGTGGCTAGAGCTACTGCCCATCTCTTCCATCCTTTTCGTCATTCGAGCGATCGTGTCGTCTTTCTCCCGAAGCCGCCTTCTCATCGCTCCGGCTCCTCTCTTCGCGGCCGCAGGAGCACCTTGCGAAGCCGATGAAGCTCGTGTTTCGACCATGTTGATTTCTCGCATATTCGTCGTCCATGAACTTCGATGAATCAATCTCGTCTCCGAACTTTTCTTCTCTTTCTTTTGCCAATCGTCGGATATCGGTTCTCAACTTTTCCATGGCATCTTCTAGCGGGGCTTTCTGTGTGCCTTCACGGTTGTCATGTGATAGCTGTCGGGTCCCCTTTTCACAAGTCCCCTTTATCGCAGTAGCACTTTCTTCAGATTCAAGTCTCCTGGCGAGACTTTCTTTCTTGGCCGTTGTTTCAATCTCAATCGCCCAAGTAGTGGGACGCCATACCATCCTTCTAGCAGCAGAAGGTCTAGGACCAGATGGTCTGTCGGCCAAATGCTAGAAGGTGGTATCCTTCCTAATCTGTAATCCTGAGACGACGACAGGCGGACAAGCCTTCATTCTTTTACTTGGCTTTTCTGTCATGACGGCGGGTTCTACTCGGGGCCCAAGACGGGATTCGACCGGCACCCGCCCTATCCTTCGTAGAATCTCCGATACGGGGCAGTTTTCCTTCTTTGCTAACTTTTCTACCAAAGTTCGCAGTCGAGCAAACGGCGTAGTTCTAGTCCTTTTCTTGCGGCTATCGTTGTAATATGCGGGCTGAGGTAATGCGGCAGCAATCTTGCGAACATTTTCCTCGTCCTCTGCGGCGGAGAGGGGATGGAACCTGCTTCCTCCCAAAAGTGGTATGTATTCAGGCAACGGTGTATATTCTGGCAGCGGTGTACATTCAAGCAGCTCTGGGATTTCCTCCAGGAAAGCAATTTCAGCAGCCTCCGGCTTCTCTAGCGATCCTTCGCTTCTGTTTCTTCTTCGGGTCCTCGTCGCTGATGGCATCTTCGAACCGGACCCGATTTCGAAAACGTAAGGTCTTACAGAAGATCTATACCCTCCACTGTAACAGTGTTCACCATAATTCCGGATTTCTTTCCCCTTTAATTTGGCGAAGTCGGGGTAGGTGCGAAACAACTAGACCGGTGGGGGTAGTAAGAACAGTCCTCCCGCGGACAAGAAGTACTCCTCTCGACGGGATCCTTCGCAGGGAGGAAACTCTTGGGTCGACCTAAGGTCGAACTCGAGCAGCGGCTTCTCAGCTTCGGATACCTTGTTCGTCGCTGCAAAGAGGGAGACGTCGGTGATTTTGACATTCGTGTTTTCAAATCCTTGTCCGAATCGGATGATCCCATTGTCGGGCAACTCATCCTTATAGACGGACGAAGTCCAGTCCATTGGTGAAGGAGAAAATCAGCCTTGGGGCTTCCATTTCGCAGGGTAGATTCCGGTCGTCAGTCCTGAGTTATGCTTCTTTTCTTTAGACGAAAAGAAAGGAATTGAAAAGAGTCCGAACTCATTCTTGTTCATGTATTTATAAGAAGGAATCATTTGTTAAAAGAATCATTTATAAAAGGGTTTGTTTATTTAGAACGGAATGTTCGGAGGTGTAGAGAAGGTAAGGAAACCTATTCAGAGTTGGAAAGGAAAAGAAAGTCTTATGCAAGACTTCTCGACTCGAAGGATCACTCCTAAACTAACACATATTGGGGGTCCACGCCACCTCAGAAATGAGGTAAAAGGATCTCGAAACCTCTCTGTTTAGGGGTGTCTAAACAAAGGGCTCCTAAATCCGAGAGAATGTTGGCTATACTTGTCCAAGGTAGAAATGAACATAGTATTCCAACGGAAAGAAGGGTAGTTTGACCCATTAAGGACATGGATACACTACCGATTTTTGAAAGCAGAATTATCTGATTATAATGGGGAGAGGAATTTTCCCCAGCGGAGTCGCCAGAAGTTTGTCGGCATATTTTTAGGTTGTGTGTTTTATTTTGAAAAAGAGGTCGCCTAACAGAAGTTGTCGGCGAATTTTTAATTTAAATAAATAATTTTGAAAAGTAGTATTTGATTTTGAAAATAATTTTAAATTTGAAGGTTTTAAGATATGAGATTAAACCGATCTCACATCCCAAATAGCTTATATAAACGAGCACCGCACCACAAACCGTGTATCTATCCCTAAGGATAGACACACCGCTCGACGGTGGGGCTCGATTAAATAAACTAGAAGATTTGTGACATCCGTTTGGTCCGCGAACCAATTTCATAAGCCGAAAAATTCCCCGCTTAATATGAAGGCATTAAACAGTGGTTTATATTACCTCGGGTTCTTTAAAATTCCCTATAAGGGCAAGCCCCTATAGTTAATTACATCTTAAGTGACGGGAATCACCTAAGAAAACTCTCGATAATAATCAATAATTCTGCTCTCAAGAATTTCAAAGTTTAAGTTTTCAAGGGATTGAATTTTGGAATTTCAATAGGGAATGGATCAAATTTGGAACATTTTGTTTTGGGAATCCAAAGGAAGAAAAGTAGGAGAAATCACGGATTCGAAGCGAACTTCGCAATTTCCCGACTATCCTATTGTTTGGCTTGAGTTTAGGAAAGTCCTAATATTTATTTAAATGTTTTGATCTCGCCAATTTTAATTAATTAGGGCTTATATTTATATGATAAAATCAAACAAATAATCTCGAAGATGTGAGGGTTTATTGTCATACCGACGACTACCTCGGAATCCTAAGACCGGTTAGGGCTTAATTTGCAATGCAAGTGCCTAACGAAGAGTTGAGGATTTATGTTGCACTAGGCAAGCTACCTCGAAGTCCTATGGCTTTGTTGTTTAATTCAAGGAAAGTCTTGCGTGAAGTAGACTCGTGTTTCGTCGATGACGATGGTCGTGCCGCCCACCATGCTCCGAACTCCTTGTTGTTGCAGAGGATTAGTTTTAGAAGCCATAAATCGGGGGATGAGAAAAGTGTTTTGGTTTAGAGAAAATCTTAATTTCCAAGTGTTTTTTATGTTTTAATTAAAACAAATCTTAAAGTTGATTATAACGACACCGGTTAAGATCCCACTGCTCCATCCTTCCGGCATCATTATTTTTATCGGATTCACTTAGTCCGTATGAATTTGCTAAACTCAACCGAATGAGTTCCACACTTTCATTTAGACCGTGGAAATCACGTTAGCAACACGTAGGTTACATCATCCGAGGTATTCCCGATCATCCAACAGACGTTTTAATTTAATTGTAATCGTACTTTTGTGTTATGTTTGTGATTAAATTTTGAGTTGTTTTATATTTTGAAATGTTGTGGCGGTGAATTTTATCTTGCAATGACTTTTAATTTAGTTTTGGTTTCAGTTTTAGGGACTATCCTAAAGGTGTGGGTTTTCATGCAACAGTTGTTTATCATGCAAGAAAAATAAGTGCGATGCGATTAAATAAATTGCAATAAGGAAAATTGCAATAAAATAAAAGCGTACCTGGAGGGTCTTCCCGTCATCCCAAGCTGCACTTAAAACACAATTAGAATATTTAAGCAAGTTCCTAGTAAAGCTAAGGTAAGGGTTATGATTTTCTACCAAATTCCTAATCCTATAGCTAGTCATTTCCTATGACGTCTAGGTTCTTTGTGTTTTGGTTTGAAGACGATTTTCTTCATCAAAGAACAATTGAGTTCAATTCTTCTTATAAACATCCTATCATATCGAGAAAGTGTTTAAGAAGAATCTTAAACATCTTTTCAATATTGCTTAGAATTGTTTTAAGTCCAAATGAATTCAATTACACGAATGAATTAATCGTCCGAGGTTTAGTTAAGTTTTGTTATTATCTTACTCGAGTGAACTAGGATATTTGAATGTCTTATAAGTGAAGTAACATTTCATTTCATATCCTGTTTAGGAGTTATGATAACTAAAGCTTTCGAGGGTAAATTGGTATTCAAATGATTTATGATTTAGTTTAATTTCAATTAATTTGGAATAGTGTTCAAGTTATTTTAGATTTATTTTGAATTCTTTATGTCTTTGGTGATGTTATATTTAACTTAATTTAATTTAATTTAATTTAATCTTTAATTTAATTTAATTCAATTTAATTCAATTTAGTTTGATTTGATGTCACATTAAATTAACTTGATTTGATTTAATTTTAATTTAATTCAATTTAATTTAATTTAATTTTAATTTAATTTAATTTAATTTAATTTGTTTATTTAATTTAATTTAATTTAATTTAATTCATTTAATATAATTTAATTTAATTTAATTTAATCCAATTTATTTTATTTAATTTAATTTAATTTTATTTTTAATTTTAATTTAATTTAATTTAATTTAATCCAATTTAATTTACTTAATTTAATTTAATTTTTAATTTAATTTTATTTTTAATTTTAATTGAAATTTTAAAAGAGTTTAATAATTTAATTATAGTTTAATGATTAAGTCTTTTAATGTTTTGAATTTGAGTTATCATTTTAATTAAGAATTGAATATTAATGAGGTAATAAATTTAGGGATTTTTAAATTAAAGAATAAATATCTTCCTAATAATATCCCTATTTTAATAATTCCAATTTTATTATTCCTCCAAATTTAATCAATTATTTAATTAAGGTTTAATCATTTTAAATTGCTCAATGGGTTTCTACCTCTTTAATTATTTAAATTTCAATCATCCAAAGCAGATTAGGATCAAATATTTTACTTATTAATTTTTTTATTAAACCTAAAGTTTTAATTAAGGATTAAAAATTTTAATTACCACTTTACCCTTTAAGCTTAATAATTTCATAACTCACTAAATTGAACTCAAATGAACTTAAAATTTTTATATGACTTCACTCTTATGTCAATAAAGACATGAGAGGAGAAAATGTGATTTTTCTGTATTTAATTTATTTATATAATTATTTTTGGTAGAAAATAGAGATTTTCCAAGGAAAATTTAATAACAAGACCAAGGGAAAGTTTCTGTCCTTAAGAAAATTAGGGGACAATTCTAATGACCAGAGGACCACTTGGACCAATTTTGGTGATTTTTTGAATTATATTATTTTTATTATAATTATTTTAAGTTTTGGAGTGTTAATTAATTTAAAAATAAAATAAATGTTGAAAAATGGATTTTATATTTTTCAAAAATCTCTCTGATATCAAAGAAATCAGAGAATCAAATTTTACAATTTTCTGATTTTTCTATGATTTATTATAATTATTTTAGTGAAAATGCTAGAAAATACATTTTTTAATTTTAAAATTACCCTAGAGCTTTAAAATTTAATATCTCACTAAATAGACCTAAGAAAAATATGGGGTTTGTTCCTAAGTGATTAAAATTCAAAATATGACATTTTGGTGAATTTTATTATTTTTGTGATTTTTATTATTTTTTAATTATTAAAATATTAAAATAATATTAAAAAATCAACTTTTTTAGAAAATTGAAATTTTAATTTTATTAAATTCCCCTGATATCAGAGAGGCTCCAAAACCAATTTGGTGAATTTTTAAAAAGTATTTTGAAAGTTATGAATTTTTAAAGTTTAAATTGACTAAATGGCTTAATCAACCCAATTAGTAGGGCTAACCAAGTCCAATTAACTTCAAATTTTTATGGTGGGTTCCTCTGATCCTAAAGGTCAATGGAGAATTGATTTCAAGTCAATTTGATGTATGGTTAGCTCTAATTAATTAGGGTTCTATTTTGGATGTTTAAGCCAATTAGGGTTGTTTTAAATGAACTAACTCAAAACCTATTTTTCCTAGGGTCCTCTGGTCATAAGGAACATCACCAAATTTTCCTAGAATTTATTTCACAACATGCTATTTATTAGAATTAAAATACTCAAAACAATAATATGAATTTGAAAAATCAATAACTCTTCATAGGGATGGCCTCTGACTTTGGAAAATTCAGGAATGTTCCCAAATTCGGAGGCTTCAAAAGCCCTATGGTCTCATGCCATGGTGAATTGTATACATGCATGGAGAATTAAAAATATGCAGAGAGCAAATAAATTATTAAAAATAAAATACTTGATGAAATTAAATGATTTCTTTTCCACATTATTCTCCTCCGTTCACTGAGCAAGAGAGTATTTTTATTTTATTTTTCTGATTTTTCTACACAAAGTTATGAATTTTTGAAGTTTAGGGAATTAAATAAATAGAAAATACCCCTAATTTTCTATTTATCCACGCGGCGCCGCGTCAACCTCGGCAGCTCCGAAACGCCGCGTGTCGCGCTCCCATTCGACGCCGCCATCTGACTCAGCAGCCCGGGCCCCGCGGTTCTCGTACCGTCTCCTGATCCGACGCCATCTGAGCCGTCCGTCCGCGCGTGTATTGAATGGACGGCATCCGTTCATCGTCCCCAAGTGTCCTCACCCGAGAGCCGTCCACACTAAATCCCTAATATCTCACTCGATACTCAATGGATTTTCATGTTCTTATGCTCTATGGATTCGTCTTCAAGAGACGAACACATCTATACTGGTGATCATGCATTGAAATTAAAGCATTTGAAATGGAGAATCTCCGAAGCTCGGGATGAAGAATTAGCTCATACCTTTGCTCGTAGAAGTGTGGCTTCGATCTGAGGGTTGTTGCACCTTCGATTGGATCCCAGCAAGCTTCAGATGAAGTCTCCTGGTCTGGTGAATTGTCTAGGTGGGATTTCGACCAAGCCCGATGTTGACCTCATTTTTGATGAGGTCTTCCTTTTCTTCTTTTTAGTGCTTAGGATCTAGCCTTAGGCTTTTCCTTTGACTATCTTAGAGGACTAGAATTGGGACCCGCCTTTTAGAAATTCAAACCACTTCTAAACTCCCCGCAAACTCCACAAACTTGACTATAGACCCCTAATCACCTAGAGGGTTGAAATCAAATATGGAAGTTTAAAGGATGAGTTCCTATGGGACTCTTCGGCCTCAGGATCGCCTCGGTGGCCCGGTCCAGTGAAGGGGCCGACATACACTACACTTACACACTACATTTCCACACACTTCCTAAAACCACACCCATACCCAACTTGACCTCCCGACTCATGTAGGTGATTCACATGGATGGTCCTTAACCCCTAAGCCCTCGGCTAAGAGGGTTAGGAACAACATAGATGAATGCCTCAAATGAGTCCTTTCATGGCTCATATGGGCTTGAAATGGCTTCATGGCTCAACCAAAATGATTTCACCCCACCCAAATTCACCCAATCTTCAATTTCCCAAATTTTCAATTTTTGACCCCCGGAACCCTACACCTACTAAACCTACCCAAAACCCTTGAATTACCCAAATTTTCGCAAAATCTCCAAATTACCTAAAATTTTCCAAAATCAATCCCAAACACCTCCACATCACTCAAATTGATCATCCATACCCAAAAATACCAAAAATTTCAAGAAAACCCCCAATACCCTCCAAATACCCAAAATACCCTTCTTGGCCTAAAAATCCAAAAATTCAGAAAATTCCCAGAAAATTCCAGAAAATCCCAAATATTCCCAATTTCATTTTGTCCAACTACACCATGGGCCAATTTTGTCAATTTACCCTACTTTTGTCAAAACCCCCAAATCGACCCATTTTAACCCAAAGTGGACCCAATGTCAAACCAAACATACCCAATTGACCCCAATTTTGGTCCAATTCAATTCTAAACTTCAATTCAACATTCCCAATACCAATTTAGACCAAATCCAAGTCCAATTTGATTGACATTTGGATCCAATTTCACTTTGGGCCTTAAAGCCCAAATTTGGACCCATGACCCAAACTCAGCCCAAACTAACCCAATTCAACTCCAATTAACCCCAAATATTTTCTAAGCCTTCCTTAACATCCTCATAAACAAAACACTAACATGATTTGCCCAAGATTTTGACCCAAACCCCACTCAAATTCAACCCAAAATCAAAAAGCCCAATTTTGACCTAAACCCAAATCTAACCCAAATAGGCCCAAACCTCAAAATTAAAACCCAACCAAAGCCAAAACCTCTTTGAAACACTCCCATAAACATTTCTTAATATTTATTTTACATCAATTTCAACCCTAGCCCAACATTTGCCCAAGTTAGCCCAATTTGACCTACATTGGCCCATTCACCAAAAGAATTCAAATCCAACCCAATTCAAGTCCAAACTACCCCAAATTTGCTTCAAGTCACTCATGACACATCCATGAGCTAAACCCAATAATTATTTGGCCCAACCTCTTTACAAAATTTCATCCCAAAATCCATTTTAAAATTCAAGAGCCCACTTTCCTAATCCATCTTAAAAGCCCATCTAAAACCCTTTTAAAAAAGCCCAAAATTCTTCCAAGGCCCATATGACATTTCCCCTCATCATACTTTCAATTAAAATCATCCCTAAGTCCTAAATTCATCATCAAATAATTCCAAATCAAGCCTCATGCCAAATCACCCCTAAATACCAAAATTTTCCTTAAATCCATTTCCATGAAATTGACTTTACTTTTCCCAAGCCAAATGGAGCCATGGAGCCATGCATAAGCCATATGCAAGCCATGAGAGCCTCTTTACATGTCACCATGCCATTTTGGGCAAAAGGAGGAGGCTCTTTCCTTAACTCCTAAAGGTGGTTAACCACTTACATGATTCCACTAAACCATGCTTAAGCCTAATTGTACTTGGATCGTGACTTGACCCCACTAATCAAGCTGATCCAAATCACTTTCTCCTCAGCCTAAACCAGGCCTTGGGTGGTGCACCTAGCCCAAATGGGTGGGTTGACCCATTTAGGTCCAAATCTAGCCATGCCCCATTCCACTTTGGATCAAAGCCTTTACACATGTCCATGGCCAATCGATTGCACAAACCTCCAGCCTCGACCCACCTGACCTCGAGGGTGACCCATGCTCGGCCGGCCGGCCACTGTGCCGCCGTGAAAACACCATGGCCGAGAGCTCACATGTGAGCCAACATTGAAATTCTCACTTGCCGAGCCGCCCCATCCCTAGTGGTCACCATGGCCGATCTTCTCCTCACCGCAGAAGCAGTCGATCCCAAGCCCTAACTCTCTGCGGGAGGCCCCCGGCCCACTCTATTTAAACTCCACCCCTCTCGGCCATGAGGGGAGCCAAGCACAAACCTTGCCGAAACTCGCCAAAATTGTTCCAAACCCTTCACCATCCTTAGAAGCGGTTGATCCCCGGTGTCAATTTGCCCTAATCCCCACCAACGAGCCCAATTTCTCAACCGAAATTCCACCCAAAACCAGGGACACTTTGCCACGGTGAGCCAATCCTCAAATCGATCGGTCCTACACCTTCACCGGACCAAGAGGAGAAGTTTCCCACCGAAAGCCCCATCTCCGAGGCCACCCGGTTGCTCCGAGCCCTCCAAGCTTTGTGATCGGTCGTGGTCACTTTCATAGCTAGCGATTCACCGGACCGGGAGACTTCATCCGGAGCTTGCCGGGACCCGATCGAAGGTGCAACAACTCTCGGATTGAAGCCACACTTCTCCGAGCTAAGGTATGAGTTAACTATCCATCCCGAGCTTCGGAGATTCTCCATTTCAAATGCCTTAGTTTCGATGCATGTTAGCCGTATAGATGTGTTCGTCTCTTCAAGACGAATCCATAGAGTATAAGAACATGAAAATCCATCGAGAATCGAGTGAGATCTTAGGGATTTAGTGTGGACGGCTCTCGGGCGAGGACGCTCGGGGACGATGAACGGATGCCGTCCATTCGATACACGCGCGGACGGACGGCTCGGATGGCGTCGGACCAGGGAGACGGTACGAGAACCGCGGGGCCCGGCTGCCGACTCGGGTGGCGGCGTCGAATGGGAGCGCGACACGCGGCGTTTCGGAGATGCCGAGGATGAGTTGGCGCCGCGTGGATAAATAGAAAATTAGGGTATTTTCTTATTTATTTAATTCCCTAAACTTCAAAAATCCATATCTTTGTGTAGAAAAATCACAAAAATAAAATAAAAATACCCCTCGCTCGGTGAACGGAGGAGAATAATGTGGAAAAGAAATCATTTAATTTAATTAAGTATTTTATTTTTTATGATTTATTTACTCTCTGCATACATTTAATTCTCCATGCATGTATACAATTCACCATGGCATGAGACCATAGGGCTTTGAAGCCTCCGAACTTGGGAACATTCCCCGAATTTTCCAAGGTCGGAGGCCATCTCTCGTGAAAAGTTATTTATTTTTCAAATGCATGTTGCCGTTTCCGAGTATTTTAATTCCAAAAATTAGCATGTTGTGAAATAAATTCTAGAAATATTTGGTGATGTTCCTTATGACCAGGGAACTCTAGGAAAAATAGGACTTGAGTTAATTCACTCGCATTAACCCTAATTGGCTTAAACACCCAAAATAGGTCTTTAATTAATTAGAGTTAACTAGGTATCAAATTGACTTGAAATCAATTCTCCACTGACCTTTAGGATCAGAGGAATCCACCATAAAAATTTGAGGTCAATTGGACTTGGTTAGCCCCACTAATTGGGTTGATTAAGCCACTTAGCCATTTTAAACTTTAAAAATTCATAACTTTTAAAATACTTTTTAAAAATTCACCAAATTGGTTTTGGAGCCTCTCTGATATCAGGGAAACCTAAGAAAATTAAAATGTTAATTTTCTAAAAAAGTTGATTTTTAATAATATTTTAATATTTTTAATAATTAAAAAATAATAAAAATCACAAAAATAATAAAATTCACCAAAATGTCACATTTTGAATTTTAATCACTTAGGAACAAATCCCACATTTTTCCTAAGTCTATTTAGTGAGATATTAAATTTTAAAGCCCTAGGGTAATTTTAAAATTAAAAAAATGTATTTTCTAGCATTTTCACTAAAATAATTATTATAAATCATAGAAAAATCAGAAAATTGCAAAATTTGATTCTCTGGTTTCCTTGATATCAGAGAGATTTTTGAAAAATATAAAATCCATTTTTCAACATTTATTTTATTTTTAAATTAATTAACACTCCAAAACTCAAAATAATTATAATAAAAATAATATAATTCAAAAAATCACCAAAATTGGTCCAAGTGCTTCTCTGGTCATTAGGAATGTCCCCTAATTTTCTTAAGGACAGAAACTTTCCCTTGGTCATGTTATCAAATTTTCCTTGAAAACCTCTATTTTCCACCAAAAATAATTATATAAATAAATTAAATACAGAAAAATCACATTTTCTCCTCTCATGTCTTTATTGACATATGAGTGAAGTCACATAAAAATTTCAAGTTCATTTGAGTTCAATTTAATGAGTTATGAAATTATTAAGCTTAAAGGGTAAAATGGTAATTAAACTTTCAACCCTTAATTAAAACTTTAGGTTTAATAAAAAATCAACAAGTAAAATATTTGATCCTAATCTGATTTGGATGATTGAAATTTAAATAATTAAAGGGTAGAAACCCATTAAATAATTTTAAAATGATTAAACTTTAATTAAATAATAGATTAAATTTGGAAGAATAATAAAATTGGAATTATTAAAATAAGGGATCTTTATTAGGAAGAGATTTATTCTTTAATTTAAAAATCCCTAAATTAATCATCCCACTAATACTCAATTTTTAATTAAAATGATAACTCAAATTTAAAATATTAAAAGACTTAATTAAATTATTAAACTCTTTTGAAATTTCAATTAAAATTAAAAATAAAGTAAATTAAAGATAAATTAAATTAAGATTAAATTAAATTTAATAATTAAATTAAATTAAATTAAACAATTAAATTAAATTAATTAAAATTAAATTAAATTAAATTAAACAATTAAATTAAATTAATTAACAATTAAATTAAATTAAATTAAATAATTAAATTAAATTAAATTAAATAATTAAATTAAATTAAATTAAATAATTAAATTAAATTAAACTAAAAAAAATTAAATTAAATTAAATTAAATTAAATAATTAAATTAAATTAAATTAAATTAAATTAAATTAAATAATTAAATTAAATTAAATTAAATCAAATTAATTAAACATCAAATCAAATTAAATGAAATGAAATTAAATATAAAACAACTTGAACACTATTCCAAATTTAAACTCTTTAACTTAAACCAAATCATTTGAATACTAACTTACCCTTGAAAGCTTTAGTTATTATAGCTCCTAAATAAAACATTAAATGAAGTGTCACTTCACTCATAGGATATTCAAATGTCCTAGTTCATCTGAGCAAGTTAACAAAACTTGAAATTCTTGGACGATTAATTCATTTGTATAATTAAATTCATTTGAACTTAAAACAATCCTGAAATATTGAAAAGATGTTTAAGATTCTTCTTAAGCACTTCCTCAATATGATAGGATATTTATAAGAACAATTGGACTTAATTGTTCTTTGATGAAGAAAATCGTCCTTAAACCAAAACACAAAGAACCTAGACGTCATAGGAAATGACTAGCTATAGGATTAGGAATTTGGTAGAAAACCATAACCTTTCCCTTAGCTTTACCTAGGAACTTGCTTAAATATGCTAATTGTGTTTTAAGTGCAGCTTGGGATGACGGGAAGACCCTCCGAGTACGCTTTTATTTTATTGCAATTTACTTTCTTGCAATTTACTTTCTTGCAATTTACTTTATTGCAAATGCATTTTACTTTTCTTGCATGATAAAACAACAGTTGCATGAAAACCCACACCTTTAGGATAGCCCCTAAAACCGAAACCAAAATTAAGTTAAAAGTCATTGCAAGATAAAATTCACCGCCACAACATTTCAAAATATAAAACAACTCAAAATTTAATCACAAACAGAACACAAAACTACAATTACAACTAAATTAAAACGTCCTCGTTGGATGATCGGGAATACCTCGGATGATGTAACCTACGTGTTGCTAACGGGATTTCCCACGGTCTAAATGAAAGTGTGGAACTCATTCGGTTGAGTTTAGCAAATTCATCCGGACTAAGTGAATCCGATAAAAATAACGATGCCGGAAGGATGGAACCGTGGGATCTTAACCGGTGTCGTTATAATCAACTTTAAGATTTGTTTTAATTAAAACACAAAAAACACTTGGAAATTAAGATTTTCTCTAAACCAAAACACTTCTCTCATCCCCCGATTTATGATTTCTAAAACTAAACCTCTGCAACAACAAGGAGCTCGGAGCATGGTGGGCGAGCACGACCATCGTCATCAGCGAAAACTCGAGTCTACTTCGCAGAAACTTTCCTAGAATTAAAACAACCAAGCCATAGGACTTCGAGGTAGCTTGCCTAGTGCAACATAAATCCTCGACTCTTCGTCGGGCATTTGCATTGCAAATTAAGCCCTAACCGGTCTTAGGATTCCGAGGTAGTCGTCCGATACGACAATAAACCCTCACATCTTCTAGTGCTATTTGTTTGATTTTATCATACAAATATAAGCCCTAATTAATTGAAATTGGCAAGATTGAAATATCAAATAAACATTAGGACTTTCCTAAATTCAAGACAAACAATAGGATAGTCGGGAAATTATCGAAGTTCACTTCGAATCAGTGATTTCTCCTACCTCTTTTCCTTTGGATTCACAAAACAAAATGTTCCAAAAATTTGATCCATTCCCTATTGAAACTCCAAAATTCAATCTTTGAAAACCTTAAACTTTGAAATTCTTGAGAGCAGAATTATTGGTTATTATCGAGAGTTTTCTTAGGTGATTCCCGTCACTTAAGATGTAATTAACTATAGGGGCTTGCCCTTATAGGGAATTTTAAAGAACCTGAGTAATATAAACCACTGTTTAATGTTTTCATATTAAGCAGGGGAAACTTGTCGGCTTATAAAATTGGTTCGCGGACCAAACGGATGTCACTAATCTTCTAGTTTATTTAATCGAGCCCCACCATCGAGCGATTAGTGTCTATCCTTAGGGGTAGATACACGGTTTGTGGTGCGGTGCTCGTTTATATAAACTATTTGGGATGTGAGGTCGGTTTAATCTCATATCTTAAAATCTTCAAATTTAAAATTATTTCCAAAATCAAATACTACCTTTTCAAATTATTTATTTAAATTAAATTAAAAATTCGCCGACAGATTTCTGTTAGGCGACCCCTCTTCAAAATAAAACACGACCTAAAAAATAAGCCGCACACCCGATCACAAAGCTTGGAGGCTGGAGCAACTGGGTGGCCTGGAGATGGGGCTTTTGCTGGTGGACACCTTCCCTTGGTCTGGTGAAGGTGTAGAACCAATCAATTTGGGGATTGGCTCACTGTGGAGAAGTGTCCTGGTTTTGGGTGGAATTTCAGTTGAGAAATTGGATTTTGTCAGTGGGGATTAGGGCAAATTGACACTGGAGATCAACTGCTCTGAGGGTGGAGAAGGGTTTGGAACAATTTTGGCAGAGTTTCGGCAAGGTTTGTGCAACTCTTTTTTCATGGCCGTGAGGGGTGGTGTTTAAATAGGAGAGGGTGGAGGGCCTCCCAGGGAGAGTTAGGGCTTGGGATCAGCTGCTCTTGGCAAGAGAAGAACAGCTCCAATGGCCACTGGGGATGGGGCGGCTCAGCGAGTGAGAATTCCAAGTTGGGCTCACATGTGAGCTCTCGGCCATGGTGTTTTCCGGCGGCTCGGTGGCTGGCCGGCCGGGCATTGGTCACCATCTTGTTCGGGTGGGTCGGGGCTGGGGTTTAGTGTAAGCGGTGGCAAATGCCATGTGTAAAGAACTTGGATTGAAATGGAATGGGGGAAGACCATTTTGGGTTCAAATGAGTCAACCCATGGTTTTGGGCTAGGTTCACCACCCAAGGCCCGGTCTTGGGCTGAAAAGGATCACTTGGGTCGGCCAAGAGAGAATGGTGTGGTCTCCATCCATGATGAGGTGGCTAAGCATGGTTTAGTGTGTGACATGCTTAAGGTAAAAAAGGGTTTAAGAAGGATTAGGAAAGGGGGCCCTCCTTTTGCCATTAATGGCTTGATCACATGTCAAGCCTTCCATGGCTTCATGTGGCTTGTCCATGGCTTGCATGGCTCACCTTTGGCTTGGCAAAAAGTTTGGTCAATTTCATGAAAATGGATTTTAGGAATTTTTGGTAATTTGATGGAAATTTGTATGAAACTTGATTTGGAATTATTTGATGATGAATTTAGGACTTAGGTAATGGCTTTAATTAAGTGGATGGCAAATGGAGATGTCATGTGGGCTTTAGGGTAGATTTTGGGCCTTTTGAAATGGTTTTAGATGAGCTTTTAAGATGGTTTAGGAAAGTGGGCTTTTGGATTTTAAAATGGATTTTGGGATGAAATTTTGTAAAGAGGTTGGGCCAAATAATTGTTGGTTTTGGTTTAGGGATGTATCATGAGTGATTTGAAATGAATTTGAGGTGGTTTGAGTTTGAATTGAGTTAAATTTGGGTTCTTTTGGTGAATGGGCCAATATAGGTCCAAGTGGGCCAAGTTGGGCCAATGTTGGGCTAGGGTTGAAATTGATGTAAAATTAATGTTGAGAAATGTCTATGGGAGTGTTTCAAAGAGGTTTTGACTTTGGTTGGGCTTTGATTTTGGGGTTTGGGCCCATTTGGGTTAGGTTTGGGTTTAGGTCAAAATTGGGCCTTTTAGCTTTGGGTTGAATTTGAGTGGGGTTTGGGTCTAAATGTTGGGCAAATCATGTTAGTGTTTTGTTTGTGGGAATGTTAAGGAAGGTTTAGAAAAGGTTTGGGGTTAATTGGAGTTGAATTGGGTGAGTTTGGGTTAGGTTTGGGTCATGGGTCCAAATTGGGCTTTAAGGCCAAAAGTGAAATTGGATCCAAATGTCAATCAAATTGGACTTGGATTTGATCTAGATTGGTGTTGAGAATGTTGAATTGAAGTTTAGAATTGAGTTGGACCAGAATTTTGGTCAATTGGATAGGTTTGGTTTGACATTGGGTTCACTTTGGGTTAAAATGGGTCAAATTGGGGGTTTTGACAAAAGTAGGGTAAATTGACAAAATTAGCCCATGGTGTAGTTTGACAAAATGAAATTTGGAATATTTGGGATTTTCTGGAATTTTCTGGGAATTTTCTGAATTTTTGGATTTTTTGGGTCAAGAGGGGTATTTTGGGTATTTGGAGGGTATTGGGAGGTTTTCTTGGAATTTTTGATATTTTTGGGTATGGATGATCAATTTGAGTGATGTGGAAATGTTTGGAATTGATTTTGGGGGATTTTTGGTTATTTGGAAATTTTTGAGAAGTTTGGGTAATTTTAAGGGTTTTGGGTAGGCTAAGCGGGTGTAGGGTCCCGGGGGTCAAAAATTGAAAATTTGGAAAATTGAAGATTGGGTGAATGTAAGTGGAATGAAATCATTTTGGTTGAGCCATGAAGCCACATCAAGCCCACATGAGCCATGAAGGGACTCATTTGAGGCATCCACTATGTTGTTCCTAACCCTCTTAGCAAGGGCTTAGGGGTTAAGGACCATCCATGTGAATCACCTACATGAGTCGGGAGGTCAAGTTGGGTATGGGTGTGGTTTTAGGAGGTGTGTGAAAGTGTAGTGTATGTGTAAGTGTATGTGTAAGTCGGCCCCTTCACTGAGACCGAGCCACCTGGGCGGTCCTAAGGCCAGAAGAGTCCTATAGGAACTCATCCTTTAAACTTCCACATTTGATTTCAACCCTCTAGGTGATTAGGGGTCTACAGTCGAGTTTGTGGAGTTTGCATGGAGTTAAGATGTGGTTTGAATTTCTAAAAGGTGGATCCCGATTCTAGTCCTCTAAGATAGTCGAAAGGAAAAGCCTAAGGCTAGATCCTAAGAATCTAAAAAGAAGAAGAGAAGACCTCATCAAAAATGAGGTCAACACTCTCATGGCCGAGAAGGGGTGGTGTTTAAATAGGAGAGGGTGGAGGGCCTCCTGGGGAGAGTTAGGGCTTGGGATCGACTGCTCTTGGCAAGAGAAGAACAACTACGATGGCCAGCTGGGGATGGGGCAGCTCAGCGAGGAGAATTCCAAAGTTGGCTCACATGTGAGCTCTAGGCCATGGTGTTTTCGGCGACTGTGGTGGCTGCCCGGCCAGGTATGGGTCACCCTCGAGGTCGGGTGGGTCGGGTGGGACTTGGTGCAAGCGATTGGCAATTGCCATGTGTAAAGGCTTTGATCCAAAGTAGAATGGGGCATGGCTAGTTTTGAGTCTAAATGGGTCAATCCACCCATTTGGGCTTGGTGCACCCTCAAGGTGGCTTTGGATGCTGTGGGGGATCAAAGGGATCAGCTGGTTTGGCATGGAGAAGTCTCCATCCAAATATATTTCGATTAAATTTAAGTTTAGGTGAATCATGATTAAGGCTAATGAGCTTTAGGGATTAAGGAAAGCCCTCCCTCTTCTTACCCAATATGGCATGGTGGAGTGTCCAAGGCTCTCATGGCTCACATGTGGCTCATGCATGGCTTCATGGCTCACCTTTGGCTTGGAAAAAGTTTAGTCAATTTCATAAAAATGGATTTTAAGGATTTTGGATAATTTGGTGGAAATTTGGATGAAGCTTCATTTAGAATTATTTGATCATTGGTTTAGGACTTAGGGATGATTTTAATTGAAAGTATGATGAGGGGAAATGTCATATGGGCTTTGGGACCAATTTTGGGCCTTTGGATGTGGTAAAAGATGGGCTTTTAAAATGTTTTAAGGAATGGGCCTTTAAGTTTAAAAATGAATTTATGGATGGGGATTTTGTAAAGAGGTTGGGCCAAATAATTGTTGGGTTTAGCTCATGGATGTGTCATGAGTGACTTGAAGCAAATTGGGGGTGATTTGGGTTTGAATTGGGTTGAATTTGGGCTCTTTTGGTGAATGGGCCAATATAGGTCAAAGTGGGCCAAGTTGGGCCAATGTTGGGCTAGGGTTGAAATTGATGTAAAATTAATGTTGAGAAATGTTTATGGGAGTGTTTCAAAGAGGTTTTGACTTTGGTTGGGCTTTGATTTTGGGGTTTGGGCTCATTTGGGTTAGGTTTGGGTTTAGGTCAAAATTGGGCATTTTAGCTTTGGGTTGAATTTGAGTGGGGTTTGGGTCTAAATTGTGGGCAAATCATGTTAGTGTTTTGCTTGTGGGGATGCTAAGGAAGATTTAAAAAAGATTTGGGGTTAATTGGAGTTGAATTGGGTGAGTTTGGGTTAGGTTTGGGTCATGGGTCCAAATTGGGCTTTAAGGCCAAAAGTGAAATTGGATCAAAATTTCAATCAAATTGGACTTGGATTTGGTCTATATTGGTGTTGGGAATGTTTAATTGAAGTTTAGAATTGAATTGGACCAGAATTTGGGTCAATTGGGTAGGTTTGGTTTGACATCGGGTTCACTTAGGGTTAAAAAGCGGTCAATTGGGGGTTTTGGCAAAAGTAGGGTAAATTGACAAAATTGGCCCATGGTGTAGTTGAAAAAAATGAAATTGGGAATATTTGAGATTTTCTGGAATTTTCTGGGAATTTTCTGAATTTTTGGATTTTTTGGGTCAAGAGGGGTATTTTGGGTATTTGGAGGGTATTGGGGGGTATTTTTGGAATTTTTGGTATTTTTGGGTATGGATGATCAACTTGAGTGGAGAGAAATGTTTAGGAATGATTTTGGGGAATTTTGGGTGATTTGAAAATTTTGAAAAATTTGGGTAATTTCAAGGGCTTTAGGTAGGTTAGGCGGGTGTAGGGTCCCGGGGGTCAAAAATTAAAAATTTGGAAAATTGAAGATTGGGTAAATTTGAGTGGAATGAAATCATTTTGGTTGAGCCATGAAGCCACATCAAGCCCACATGAGCCATGAAGGGACTCATTTGAGGCATTCACTATGTTGTTCCTAACCCTCTTAGCCTAGGGCTTAGGGGTTAAGGACCATCCATGTGAATCACCTACATGAGTCAGGAGGTCAAGTTAGGTATGGGTGTGGTTTTATGAGGTGTGTGAAAGTGTAGTGTATAAGTGTAGTGTGTGTGTAAGTCAGCCCCTTCACTGGACTGAGCCGCCTGGGCGGTCCTAAGGCCAAAGAGTCCTATAGGAACTCATCATTTAAACTTCCACATTTGATTTCAACCCTCTAGGTGATTATAGGTCTACGGTCAAGTTTGTGGAGTTTGCGGGGAGTTAGGAAGTGGTTTGAAACTCTAGATGGTGGATCCCAATTCTAGTCCTCTAAGATAGTCAAAGGAAAAGCCTAAGGCTAGATCCTAAGTACTAAAAAGAAGAAGATAAGACCTCATCAAAAATGAGGTCAACATGCACTTAACAATAGACCCCAGGTAACACTTTCTAGTAACACATAAATCAATCCAAAAAATAAAAATAATGAATAAGATCAAGTTAAAGCTGTCTTACTGAGGAGTGGTAGAAATTGAAAACTAAAATTCAAAAAGAGATTATTGATTTTTGGGATTTAGATTTTATGAGCTCTTCTATAACATCGTTAGGAAATCTTCATATATTTTTAGTTGTGAATTATGTCTCAATGTGGAAAGAAGTAATAGTATTTCCTAATTGTGAGGTTCATA